>WUAP02109996.1:0-32800 GCA_015163945.2 Stichodactyla helianthus | reverse complement strand
CAGACAGTTGATCACTGCTAGAGACGGTTGATCAGAAGTATAGAGGGATACTGTATGGTCGGGCGACTATATGGCATACTGGCATGAAGTATATACCCGGAGAGAACGACGTTGTGACGTTGGTTCGACCATACCACGAAACGAAACCGAAAATTTACCGAGCAGTTATCGAACACATTTCAGAGTTTGTTGTCACGACGATGAAGTTAAGCTTTTCCTTAGAGATTCGACACGGTCAAATATTACAAATGAATTGTTCTATTTCTAGATAATTGTAGGCACGATTTGTTAAGGAAGTTGTAAAATATCT
Organism: Stichodactyla helianthus; assembly: GCA_015163945.2. Taxonomy (NCBI): domain Eukaryota; kingdom Metazoa; phylum Cnidaria; class Anthozoa; order Actiniaria; family Stichodactylidae; genus Stichodactyla; species Stichodactyla helianthus. The sequence continues at coordinate 32,490 of WUAP02109996.1, read as the reverse complement.
CTATTTTAAATTTCATTGCAATCGAATTGGTTAAAACAAATTGGAAGCTCTAATCAACTTCTGCTACCCTCGTGTAGATTTTCACACATTGACTTAAAGAATTAACTCGAGAAATACTTTGCTGGCTTCAAAATGAGTTCAAAATCTGTGTCCAAAACGGTAGCCAAGAAACTGTAAGTACAATTATAGTTATTTCAAGCTATTGTTAATTACGATTATAAAAATTCTCGTTATAAATCATTCTGTAGTTCCACATCCACAGTTAATTTTAAGTATTAATTAAGATAAGTTTGTCCACAAATTTATTGGACAACTTGACTGTGTACTTACTCTAGTGTATGTTGTTTATATTGTCGTTATGGTACAAGGTCCGTTAACTTTTATATCGATACGACAGCTAAAGGTCCCTTGATATACTATCGTACAACTTGTCGAGTTCACTTTCAACTTCGGAGTGTAAAATTTTTTACAGCTGATGCTGATGGCTTGCACTAGATCGATATGATCTGTAGAAGTCAAATAACAGCATAGATTAAAATCTGTATTATTTAAACACACTACACAGTACAAACTCTTCTCGTTTATTTGACATTGGTGAATAATAACTTGGATTATTCCACTTCATCGTTAAATTGAACAGTACTTTATGATATAAGTTTAAGTGAACTAAGTATCAACATGTCAGACGTAGAAGTACGTAAACTTTTTGTGTTTAGATAATAATTGTTCTAATATACAGTTTTAGAGATCAGTTAGAAATCCATCCTCATATGTTGAGGAAAAGAAGTAATTTGATCTTCATTTACTTATTCAAAAATATATGAACTTAAATTTGGGGATATTTTTTCTCATGATAACAGGCCTAGACTAAGACAGTCCTTTTATTTACTTTCCAAAGGTATTTTCACCTAGATAACAATGTACTGTTTGGCTTTGAGAAACAAGGAATTAAGTTTCAGCAATGGAATCGTGTTGGAAACAGAATTGGAAGTACAAGTTATAACAGATTTTATAAATACCTGGTGAAATACAATAACCTGTATTCAAAATAGATACATACTAGCTATTTATGAATGCATACCTTGGAGATATCCTAAGATTCTGAGCATTCTTCTGCAAAAGTCCTTAGTTACATAGATACATCATCATCAGTATTTCATTGAAGACGAATCCAATTATTAATTATTGACATCAAACGCATGAATAATAATCCTCAAAGTGTTGAAAAGATTTCTTATTGGATCTTAATGGAAATTGAGGAGGGATTTTAAAGAATGATTAGTGCAACTGCCCAATAATGTGGCTTTATTTCTGACCATACTATTCACAAGTTCTGAGATAGTTATGGCTCAAATAGGCATATGACCTAAACAGATCTATTGGCTCTCGTTTCATAATTAATGAGTATAAACTCATTTCTTGTTTCTATGGCTTCAAAATTTATTTTCAGTATTTCCAATTCACTGCCCTGACTTGTCATTTCAATCTGTCTTGGAAAACAGAGCACTTGTATCGCTTGTTGCTTAGAAGTCTTTTGACTTGTTTTCTCTAAATCCTTGTGTATTATATCAACCAAACTAAATCATTTTATAATATTAAGTTACGTAGCTCTATTGAAATATTTGTGGCTAAACTTATGAAAAGGACTGCAAAATCTTCCTCAACACAAAAAAGTCAGTGCCAAAACTCCTGTCTGTATTTTATTTCTAAGGACAGTGATACTGAAAGTGTGGTAGATGAAGGGTAAGAAATATTATTCCTCTTGGCAGATTGAAGTTCATTTTTTTCAGAAATAATATTATACATAGCATTTCCAAAGAGGAAAATTGGAGAGACAAGAGATGGTCTATACACATCTTTCATTTCTTAACATTTTGTTTTTTCAGTAAATATTACCTAGATGTCAAAAGAAGAGAAGATGCATTTGACTTGTCAGGACCTTATCTTCCTAAAGAGGATCCTACTCCTTTGAGAGCTGTAAGTATAAAAATCTATTGATTATTACTCTAGCCTTATGTTTGTGTTGTATTAATTACTAGTATTAGCAGTCTGTGTGCTATAGAAACATTTCAAATTGGCAACAAAACATGAATTAGAGTGCATATTATGTTCTATTTTCCAATGAAATAAGTTTTAAATAAGTTTTTATTTCATGGGTTAAACGTTTGTGCTCTAATATATTATGCAAAAATGAAAATTGGAATTTATTTGTAAATATTAATTTGATATCATCTAGCTTGTCAAAAGATTTTACTTAAATGTACAATTTAAACTATGGAGTTTGACTCATTTTTTAATTAAAAATTGGAAATGAAATTCCTAAGCTGCCTATAAAGAGGCCTAGGTCTAATGTCAGTTTGTTGATCTAAAAACACTCATGCAGCCTTTTAAAAAATTGTCACTGTCAATTTTTTGTTGGTGTAACATAAGAAAATAAATGGAAACTAGCAAGGTAATCTCAGATGTTTTTGTACATTGCCAACATGCACCTTTTTGCAAACTCAATGTGAGATTAACTTTTAGTAAGAAGCATGTCACTGTTTTTTTTTATATATATCACATGCTGCCGTGATCCCTTTATAGACCCCTATCAAAGTATTATAATTCCTTCAAGCAATTCAATGTAAAGCATTTTTTTATCAGGGCCCTACACTAGCCTATGATGGTATACATGATAGAAGCCTGAAGCATTATTTCAGAAGAAACAACATTAAGAAGCAATTACAACACATGACAGTTCCTGCCAGCATGAGTAAAGCTAGAGAGAGGACGATCAGAAATTATGTTGATGAAAGAATGGCCAGTGTTGACTATCGACTAAAACCTGGACCAATATCTCCATATGCATTTCCTCAAACATTTAAACCACGTCCTCCGCCGCAAAGACCGAAGGCTTTGAGAACAGTAGATGAATATTTTAGGACAAGGAAAGGCTCTAAGCGAAGGTATGTTAAACTGTTCATCTAGGATAAGATTACAGTCAATGAACTTCACGCATGAACAGAAAACATGAATATTTGAAATGAAGAATTGAATATTTTTTAAAAGTTTTCATTATATAATCCAAGAATGAAATATTTATTTTATGCTTGGATTAATAGTTTATCATTTAAAATGTTATTGCCATCAGCTTCCAGTGTTGAGCTACACCAGCACTTTTTAGTTTTATTCTTTGTTCTTCTTTCAACTGACTGGCATTCCTTTGAGTACAAATTGAAAATGTGCTGCTAAGAATTCTCCAACTTCCTCTAGGATATCACTTCGGATGTATGCAATTACCTATGGAAGATATTTGTTTGCATTTCTCTCCACATTGTAGGCATTCTGAATGTCTTTTGCAGATTTTAAAAATAGAGCCTAGGTCTGCTTAGTGCTGTATCTCATGGCAGCACAAAAATACCAAAGGGCAGCATTCCGGCATGCAAGCAAAGTAATGCAGACAGTTTTTTGATACTATCTTTAGTCAAAACAAACCTAAGCCTGGGATTTTTAAGCCTGAAAATAAAATTTAAAAATATCTCCATATTTAAAGTAAGAATTTGCTTATTCAATGATTGGAAACAAGAATTGAAAATCAACGAATATTCTTCAAATCTACAGATATATATACGAATATATATTTGAATCTTCGAATATTCAATTGAATCTTCGAATATTCAATTGAATCTTCGAATATTCATTTGAATATTCGTAGAATCGTACAAAATGTGTTCATGCGTGAAGTTCGTTGACTGTAAGTATTAAATGCTTGAAAAGGGGGATGGATAAAAATTTGCCATGTTGTTGAATGTTATTAGTAATAACCTGATTTGTGATACATTAAAGGAAAATGCCAGTAAATATTGTGGGTAAGCCAAGAAGGATTGCAAGGAGATCTCCCCCTGAACATATTCACAGCTATGAGAGAGAGAGACTTGTAAATATGGCCAGCAAACTTATTGTAGCCACAGTAAGTACTTCTATTTAAAACTAACATGCATCTTACCTAATTTTAAGTCGGATCTTTTTGTATTATAACCATTATGGTTGAAGTTGGACTCTAATAGACAGGTTGAGCAAGATGATGCAACCTAGATGATGGCACATGAGCATTCTTTTTATATGCATTTCTTTCTCTTGAGGTCGCATCATCTTTGCTAAATCTGTCTAATGTTTCAGACAGTCCTGCAGTTAATCATGACAGTCATCAATCAAATCTATTACTGCATCAGTCTGTGATTGGTCAAATATAATTTTTTAATAACCATAATTAGATAGACTCCATTGAAAGCTACCAATTCCATTTTTCAGAGGCATTTTTAGGTTCCACTTTAAAGATAATGGTAACCATCATAAAGTTCTAATTGTGTTACATGACCAAATATAATTTTTGCATGTAAACTTGATGCATTATAGGAAACAGTAGCCCTTCCTCAACAAAAGAAGCAAAGTAAAGGGTTTCAAACATCTGAAAAGGTATGACTACATACTTAAAGCCCGATGCGCAAAATTATGACCACTTTTAATGTATTTGCATACTTTTATGCACTGGATTTTGCTGACAAATGAGCTATTACTCACCATATTTGGTAAAACCAGACAGCTTCTTATCAATGTGATTTCAACATACAAAATCCCATGCACAAAAGAAAGTGAACACATTAAAAGTGGTCATATTTTTGCACATCACACTGTAAGTCAACACATACTAAGTCTTGTACTATTCATGGCAAAATCTCTCTCAGCTGTTTTTGTGTCATCCCACATAACTGCAAGGGTGGTACTTTCAAAAATAACCCATGTGTCTAGCTATATTGGCCATAGGAATCCATTAAAGTGTATTTCCTCCTTTAGCACTGGTTATGACTAGCTCCCATTTCTGATTCAAAATTGCAGTGACCAAGAATATGAAAAGAAGATTCAGAGATCATAAGGCTCTTGTTGTTGTTTCTTCAGGAACTTCCAAGACTAGAAAGAAGCAGCAGGAGTACAGAGTCAAGTACCGAGTCAGCATTCATGTCAGGTCATGAATCAGAGGGTTCCATTAATGGAAGAACTCCTCTCCCCCCAAAGGTAAGCTTTTTATATTCTTGTTAAAAAATTGTTCATTGGTTGGTTAATCTCTGCTACACTTTGAAGGGTTTTCCCAGAAATCCAACTTTTTTCATATGTTGAAGTTCAACTCACTGGTTTGATATATTGTAGTCATTGCCAAGTCAGTTGAGCAAGCTAACTCCAACTATACACCTAAGGTTGTCGGTTGTTATCTGAAATCTAAGCCAGAATATTTGCCAGTGAAGCTGGTGTCATATTTAGCTATTTAATGAAACTTGATATTAAAATATATATTCACAGCTGGTGCCCTCAATTCCTCATGGTCTCAGAATTCAGATTTCAGATCTCTGGCCAACAATCTTTTATGCAGTTAGGTGTATACCCATATGTCCATCAACCCACTCAACAATCCATCTTTGTTTCCATCCATCCATCCACTCTCCCATCCATCTGTCCTTTACCTCCAACCATTTCCACCCATCCATTTATCTGTTCATTTATCAATCCTGCCCTGTCCTTATTTTTATATCTTTTAGTATTATTCTCTTTTGTGATTCTAGCACAAACCCACATCATCACCACATCGAAGGCCTCAGTCATCATTCTTCAAGTCATCATCACTAGACAACTCAAACAGAAAAGCTAAAAGTGGAGTTCATGTAGTCATGCCTGATTCATCGAGTGAAAATGAAAAATTAAGGTGGGAATAGTGCAGTGATATTTCCCTTTTCGAGCCACACTTCAGAATCTCGAGACCGAAATTACACGGCGCATCTACTGCACGTAACATTGCAAAAATGCATCTTCCCGAAGTTTCCAACAGTGCTTTAATACGGGAAACAAAATCATGCAACTTGTCGTGCAACATTCTAGCGTTGCAAGTTGCAGAGTAAATGTTGCTCATATTACCACTCCACGCGCAACAAATGTTCTTTGTTGCGAAGTGTAGAGATGGCTTCTACTTCGTGCAGCAAAGAATATTTGTCGCGCGCGGAGTTGTAATACGAGCAACATTTACTGTACAACGCAACAGTGTTGCGTGACAAGTTGCGCGATTTTGAAGCCCGTATTACCGCACCTTTAGGACTTGCGCGCAAGCTACTTGGAGTGCATAGGGGACAAAATCATCGAAAACTGATCGACATTTTTGGGAAATTGCTTATGGGTAACTGCGCGCAAGAATTTTCAAATCCTGTTAAGGTTTACACATGGTACAACTTTTGCTTACAACTGTCGCATACCATCTGTTTACATCATGCTTTCAATGCGAATTGCTTCGTGAAAATTAACCCTACAACTTTTATTTTTTTGTTGGACACAACAGTTGTGAGCAAATTGTTGGGTTGATTTACGCGAACCAATTCGTGTTGTAAGCATGACGTAAGTGTAAGCATGGCGTAAGCACATCGCATGCGACAGTTGTAGACAAAAGTCGTACCGCGTGTAAGTTGAAATATACACTTAAGGTTTGGAGTTGGATAAAGTTATCAAAGCCGAATATTTTTATTTAGATTCTTGATGGACAGGATGAATCTGGATGGGCGTGGCACCAGCATTGTAGCATCACCTCGTGAGACCAACAAGAACAGACCCAAGAGCGCAGGATACCCTTTGAAGAGCACCGCGAACACTGCCATAGAAACAGACCTCCCTGATTACTCTGATGATGATTTCTGTACGGACGAGGAATCGTCACCCAGAGAATCGGCGAGGACTCCAAGATTGACCTGGGTTGAATGCAAGGAGAGTGACATGGTCGACATGTTTACCCAGACAGTTGTTCATTCAGGTAATGATGGAGTTTTCAATGCTCTCGCTGCGTCCATTCTGCGTTTATTCCTGCCTTTTGCTACTGATTGTGCCGTCAGAGGAGTCATCATTTAATATACAAAACATAACTGGTATGGATAATTTGAATTTGAAACGCACCATTGTTTTACCCATGGCTTTTATAGAAATTATTGCAAGTTAGTTCCCACATTGTATCCCGTGTTTCGAATTACAAGGAACAACTACAAATATAAATTACTCCTCTAACGTACAGTCCTGTCAAAGCGGATTGTCCACGCGGAGACGATGGCGTTGCATTTTCGAAAGTATAAAATCTGCAGTTTTTTACAAAATTAGATAGTCGTGGCGAAAGAACAATTAATAAAGCTGGAAAACGTTTGTGTCCGTCTGCACGGTTCAGTTTAGCTTTTTTTCTTCCCCCCCCTCTTTAGTGTAAATTAATAAGATGTAATTGTAATTGTCACGTGACTACCAAACCACATGACGTCATTCGTCTGATACCTTTTTCCAGGCACGCAAACTAAATTCCCCGAATACGACGACGAACAAGAGGACAGGGGATTCGCGGTTCCTTCCCGACTTCATTGGGCCGAGCTAGGGCACCTTGATCACGTGGACGGCAGACAGCCCGTTGCCATAGCAACGACAGCGGCTTCGACATCGGACGTGTTGACTTGCACGTCGCACGAAACGCAGACACGAAATCGAGACTTGGAACCGAAAGGTATTAATTTCAATTATGAAAAAAAAAGATTACTTAATCTAGAAGATTTTGTGGCTAAATTGATTAAAAACGAACTTTCTGTTGACATTAACTTTTTAACCAAGTTTGTTTGTTGTCATTCCGTCGTTGTTACGGACTTTTGACAACAACAACATTAGTTCCGTTTTTCACTCCACTTCCGGAGTCTTTGTAGCTCGTTAAATCATTTAAAGCATTTAATATATTTAATGACAGTCATTTTCTTTTACACTTTTATTCGGTCGAAAATCGCAGACGAAACGTTTGGACATTATTGGCTTATTACTGTCATTACTTATCAATTGTAAACGGCCTTCATTAGCGACGGTAACTTGTTTTCTAGATTTTGACAGAAAGTTTGATTTTGAATCAAAGTTTATTTTGTGTCGAAAATAATGTTAATTAAAAGCAATTTTTCTTTTCCTTCTCGTCGTCGTCTTGCTTTGATTCATGGTCTTTTACTTCACATCTTCAAAAAAAGTTTTAAAGTTTTTATCGCTCAATTTTTTTTAGTTCATCCAAAGAACATTACAATTCTTTTCTATAATTAGCCCCAAAATATGACAAACCTTTTTAAAAAGGTTATCAAATTGAATTCGAAGCGTGGCCTTGGGTCTGTCACGTTTGGACATTGTAAACAACATGCTAACAAACGCATTATGTAAAGAAATAGCGAGCTGGTTAAGTTGTTTTTCTCACTCTCACTACGCTTGAAGATTCTAAGACGAAACACAATTCAGAATATGGGTAATGGAACGACGAAGAACCGAAAAGGTTAGGATTTTCTCGCTGGATAAATGTGTTTTTCGCAAGTTTGTAATGCTCAGCAACAATAAGAAAGGGAAAGTTGAAGCGTTATCGAAAATTGCATCACAGGATATTCGATGAAATACTGAGTTTAACAAAGTACCGAAAAAATGGAAAATGTGAAAGGCAAATAATATTAGTACACGCTATAAAATGTTCCAACGAATCTACTGTATAGTTGACTTAAGAAAGATTATAAGCTTACTATGAAAATGAGCGACACTAATCGGTACTAATTATGAAATATCTGCATCTAATTGGCGGCAGTATTAGCGACTTGCATTCAACCTTTTTTCCTTTCTGACGAAATTTCACGTTTTCAGGCAATATTTTTGCGTTCGTAACAAATTGTCACGCAGGAGACGCGTAATTGCCGTGACGAAAAAACAGTCACGCAATGTGTAAAAGCTGTCAAGCACTGTTACAATAGGCAATGCTACTTGCCGGCATTTTGCTGCGAAATAATGTTTTCTTTTCTTTTTTTCTTGTATTATATAGTTATCACCTACGAGGTTTATGTACAAACTGGTGATCGTTTGGGAGCTGGGTCCAAAGTCAACGTCAAGATTACCATATTTGGAGAGTACGGCAATACTGGAGAAAGACAGCTTCTTCGCTCCAAAACACACAGGAATAAATTCCAGAGAGGACAGGTGAGAAATAATTCCCCTCGGGGGGGGGGGGGGGAATGACCCAGGGGGGGGATGCAGGGGGGCGCGCATCCCCCCTGAGATGAACAAATTTCCCTCGGTTATTTTTTTAATATTATTTTCTGTTTGTGCTCGAGTCCCGATTATTAATGGCGTCCCTCGGCTCAAAACCTTGAGTTATTCCCCCTAAAAAATGGAACTGTATATTTGTTTCGAAAACTAATAATAAAATTGTCATGTTTTTTATCTTTCTAGGTTGATGTTTTTGCCATCGATTCTTTGTTTCTGGGAAAACTTCAAAGTATTCGTATTGGTCACAATGAAACTCGCTTAGGTGAGAATCCTGCATCCTTCTCTGGTTGCAATTGGATTTGACCTAAAAAATGTTCAAGTGTTTGAGATTGAAAGACCATGTTTTCGCCTCTTTGTTCCAGGGTATGGTTGGTTTCTGGACAGAGTTTTTATCAAAGAAGGTTCAGAAGCGACAAGATCTTTCGAATTTCGTTGCAACAGGTAGTTTAGAGAAAATTATTATTCCTATGGAACCGCTTTGCTATCCCCTTTGGTTCGGTGAAGAAGCCATTTGAAAACGATGTGATATGATTGGATGCTATGAAACTCTCTGAGTTTTTGATTGGTTCAATAAGAAGCCAATTGAAAGCGATGTCACGTGCACAATAGTAGAAGTCACTGATTCGCATGGGCGCTGTGATTGGATGAGATTTTTTGCTTTCTGAATACTTCCCTTCAAGTTTCTGAACAACAGTTAACAAAATCACAGTGTTTTGCTATATTGTTCAGAGGCGTTAAAATTCCAACCCTTTTTTTGGTAGGTGGTTTTCATCGAGGGACGATGATGGCCAAATTATGCGAGACCTTCCTCTTTACGATACCGTTCCAGGTAAGAATGTAGATTTTCCACCGTAGCCTTTGCACCTGCTAACCTTTGCAACTGTCATCTCAATTCAAGCAACCATTAAAGACTGAAAAAATGCTTGAATGTTCCTTCTAATGCTATTTCATTTTTGTTCATAAGCATCTCATGTCGAGGCGATTTTACCCAGAGAAAAAGAAAAAGAATATAATAGTCAAAGTGACAGCGAGTCGTCAGGAAGCGAGAGCGAAGAATCACCTCGAGAAATCAAATCTCATGTAAAAGAAAAATCTTTCAGCAAGAAATCAAAAAAGACGGAAAAACATGAAACAGTACACGTCGAAGAACTAGATGGTTTCAGAGGAGCGAAAGCGGAAGATTTATTTGACGTGAGTGAAGACGAAGAAGATCAAAATGAAGATCGTTTCTTCGAGCCTGAAGAAGAAAGTGAATCAGAACAGAGCGAAGAAGAAAAAGTAATCGATAGAAAGTTAGAAAAAGAGGAAAAACCATCCGAAAAAAGGAAGCCTCCAAGGTACCCTAATTTGTCATTTGCTGTTAAAGCGAAGAAGAATTTGAAAAAGGAAACTAAAGTCGAAGAGGTAAAGGAAAAGGACAAAAAGAAAAATAGGGAAAAAGAAAAAGAAAAAGTAGTTGAAGAGAAGCCGAAAGAAAGTGAAGATGATAACGAAGAGGAAGAAACAGAAAGTGAAGAAGAGGAAGAAAAAGAAAAAGAGAACGAAGAAGAAAAGGAAACCGCAGAATCTCCAAAGGAGGAAGAAAATAAAAAGTCCCAAAATGCTACTAAAGGAATTAGTCATTTGAGGGTCGTCACGACGGCCATTTCGCCGTTTGTGAGACGTCGTCAGGCTGCACAACCATCACCAATCGCCGAAGAACCTCCAGAAGTATCTGAAGACACAAAACCACAAGAAGATAGCGAAGATGACGAGCCGAAAGTTGAGTTTACACCCCAGAACGAAAAGAAATCGGTAAGTTCTATTTATACATTTACGATGAAGTTTATGATATGAACAGTTGCAGAGTTGATAACAGCTTTGCATAGCGACCCTCAGGGGCTAGAAATACTGGCTTAAACTGAAAATCAAAGTATCATGTCTGATATAGTCTAATATTTTTTTATTTAAGAATGAACGGCCGTCTTCTGCGAGGAGTGATGATTTCGAGGAAGGGTTTCGTGCAGGGATTCGAAAGAAACAAGACGAGGAAAGAAAAAAACACCGGGAATCCATAAGTGAGAGCGAGAATATCCTGAAGAGAGGTGACTAGGAGAATTGTACGTTAACCTCTGCCGTTATCTTGATTGGAATAACACGACCAGCACCAAACTATCATCATCATCCCCATTAACATCATCCTCACCACTACCATCATTATCATCATCAATCACCTCCATCATCGTCATCACCATCTACATCACCATCACCACAATCCAGGGTTCGCACTACTAGAAGATTATAAAATTCCAGGTATTTTCCAGGAGTATTCCAGGGTATAAATATAAAAATTCCAGGGCCCTTAACTTTGAAATTTCTTGTCAGACAATTCACCATTTTTATTTTTCTAATATTTAATCTAATACTAATAGAAAATTCAAGGAGTTTTCCAGGAATTCCAGGAGCAGTGGGAACCCTGACAATCATCACAACCATAAGCGTCATCACCATGAACTACCATCATTATCACCTCACCATAAACATCATCGCCATTAACCATCACCATCACCATCACTTATCACAGCCATCATAGATCTAGTACCCAAGGGTATTTAATCTAATCTCGCATTCCGACACTTGTAATTATAACACTTTCTTTCATTCTTCCCCAGGCTCTACCATCCACGAGGCAGCCAAAAACGGAAACCTGGATCGAATCAAAGAACTTATCCAAGCCATGCCAGCCATAAAGAGCGTGCAAGATGAACGAGGCATGACGGCGTTACATCTCGCTGCGTCTAATGGTCACCTGGACTGTGTCAAATGGCTGGCTGTGAGTGGAGTTGACTTGGCTGATGAGACTCCAACTGGATACACTGCGATGCACCTGACTGCAATGAATGGCCATGTTAACTGTATGATGGTGAGTAGCTGGGATATTTCAGTTAGTGCAGCTCTTATTTCTGCCTTTTCCAAGTTCTAAGAGGGTTCTGGCTTCACTAACGACCTTCGTTTTTCTTTTTGTAGATCCTAGCGGCCATGGGAAGCGCCATTAGCTGTAAGACAGTGGATTCTTTAACTCCTCTTCATTTGGCATCCATGAGGTACGTGTGGTATTGTTATTGCGACCATATTTTTAAATCACTTTTACAATTTGAGACTAAAACATATGGATAATGGTAGCATTCAGACTTCATTTTTGGGGAACTTTCCCTTCTGTATTGCTCAATCGGCATCGCTTAAACTACAAGAGATATACAGGAACACCGCGCTCAAATTTACAACCATCTTTGAACCGCAATATTGACTGTTGCTGCCCAAAGGAATTACCATTGTAGTTACATATGCTGCCCAAACCAGTTTTGTAGTTGATTGTAATAACTGGTTCTTTGATCTTCAGTGGTCATATCGAATGTGTGAAATGGCTTCTGGCAAACAGAGCACGTATGGACGTAGAGGACAGCAATGGACGTACTCCGTTGGACATCGCTGAGGTAAGCAAAAATGGGAAGGTCAGGAAATTGGATGGCATACCAGGAAAGAAAAACGAATAGAAAAAATAAATGGTAGAGAGGCGCGAGAGGCGATCCAACGAGATTATTCCAAGCGGTGTAACATCATAGGTCTTGAACACACTAAGGGTTTTGCTCCAGGGGCAGAGGCTTCCGGGTCATTTTGCACATCCAGTACACACGGGAGACCATGCTGCAGGAGCTTGCTGCATGCTGTGGTCATGCTCGCTGATATTTAACCAGTTTGACAGTATCAGGGAGCGTGAGCCAGGGGCAAAATTCTGCTCCCAACTCAACCTTTCTTTACATGAAATCTTTGGTACACACGAAGGAGCAAAACGACCCTGGAGCCTGCTCCCGGAGCAAAGCCCTTAGTTTCTGTTAGGGTTTCTGTTCTCCGTTATCTTGAAGTGGTTTTTAACAATCTTTTAATATTTTTGTCTACTGACAGGAATATGATCACCAGCCAATCATAAAACTACTCAATAAATTTAGTAAGTCTTTTCTATCTTCTTCAAGTCATTATATGCGTCTTTCGTGAAAACATCAAGCTACTCCGGCTTAAACTTGGAATCAATATTACTTTCGCGGCCACTGTGAGCAAATTCTGGAAACTGTCAAATTCTTTCTAATCACAATTCAGATGTCTAATGCTTTTTTTCTATTTGTCAGAAAAGGAATTAACGCGGCAAGATAGTACCCTGGCACAACTCATGAAGCCCGAAAAGCCGAGGAGAAAAAGGTACAAAGATGGCTAGAATTTTCTTCCTAAAGTAAAAAGCTCACTTTATCAATCACGTAGCTTTTAGAGTGGCGTGGGTGGCTTAGCGGTAAAACGTTCGCCTCTCACCACTGTGGTTCAACGGGTCGGGTCACTGGTTCGAGCCTGCGGATGCCACCCGTGAGGAGAGTTTGTTAGATGTGTTGTTCTCTCCCTTGCCACCAGGGTTTTTCTCCGGGTTTTCAGGTTTTCCTCCCTCCGCAAAAATCAACATGTGAGCTGAGAGTTGTATGCTTAAAACAGTTAATGTAGTGGTAGTGTGTGTGAGTGACAGTGCCCCCAATTAGTGCGAAAGCGCCAGACGACTGGGCACTTATATAAAGAGATTTATTTAATCACACGATAAACGATGTCGGTAACGTGGCTGGTAACAGGGTTACATAACGAGGGATGTACGTATACGGAGACGTCTTTGTTGAGGATGGAACAACTTGGTGGTGGTCGAAACTCTCCGCACAAACCAGATGATTAAAGTATTATTTTCTCGCATTTGTTTAGCATGGATTCCACCAGTGATAATGATGTTGCGCCATCAAAAGTGTCTGATAGTGGTGTAGGAGGAATGGAAAGTGAAGAGGAAAACTGGATCAGTGATACAGAGGTGAGAAAGTCTTAGACAAGATCTTGATATATTTTGCTTATGTGTTGTTTCTCTGTTTGCTTTGCTGGCTTTGCTTGTTTGTAGGGTGATTGTGGGCAGGCTTGTCCTAACATTGTAAGACTAAGCCCTTTTTAATAGGGAGAATAAATTTCTGTTCAAAGTCATATTTAAGAAGCTTTTTGGGGTCCATTAGGAGGATGCGACGGCCGAAGTAGAGAAAAATGAAAACAACGCATCGCCAAGAAGACCATCGACACAATCAATGTCTGACCAGGAACCCACATCACGAAGCAGAACCGACTCTATTGTCTCAGCAGAGGTAAGGAGCCTTTCGGTTGTGAAGTGTTAAAAATCGCTAAAAAAGACTGGAATGTTATCAAGTATTTAATCTCTTTCTGCGTCAATCGGAATTACAAACAAGAAGTCCTGCTGCAAAAAGGAAGAAATAAAAGGAAAAAAAATTCCCGATTGGATCACCAAGTCACGTGCTCAGTTGTATTTCGCGGACCAATCATCTTGTAGCTACTAAAACTCACATATATTAATTTGTTTTTATCAGGAAAAGAAGAAAATGTTCGAGATCCAAAGACGAAAAATGAAGAAACGACATTCAAGTTTCTTGGACAGTATCAGGATGGATGTAGATAATGACGAAGATTTTTAATATGCACTGAAAAAAATAATATATATAATAAACTTTATACACCACTCCGCCACACGATATTTCTTTTAGCCTTACAACTCTTATGCACAAACCTGTATTTACAAAGTATTAATCAAATAAACCACTGAGAAAGATTCTAATATGCTTCAATTTTGCAACCAAAATTTTATATAGTTGCAATTTAATAATTATATACATGGTTTTGCAAAATAAACAAACTCAAACTTATAGTAAATTTAGATGCTAGAATTTTTGATAAAGTGTAGCCTTCATTTTTTAATTTCTTGATTTTTGCACGCCTATTTAAAAGAAATTTTTGTACAATAAAAATTTATATTCAAAATGAAAGAAGTGTTTTATACTTCCCAAACCCCTTTGCGCTCACGAAGGCGAAAACGCTCTCGTCCAATAGAAAAACCGCTTGGGATTTGATTGACATTCGTGCAGTTGAAGGGTTTTCCAGCTGAAAAAGAATCTACGATCAACTCGACTCGAACGATTTCCGTTGCATTCGACTCGAAAAAAATTCAACAATGGATGACATGCGGGTCTTTAACGATATCTCTAGAAATCCTGTAAGTATTACTGATTATAATACAGGGTTTTGACGGAAATCAACTAAAAGAGAAATGTATCTAGAGTCACCTAAGATGTCTAGCCCGTCCGGCGACAGTTGGATTGTGCAATCTGAAAATTCAATCGTAAAATTGTTAGGGGGAAAAAACCTTTTAAAATGACGGATTTCATCGCTATTTCTTTTACTGCGATTTCGAAATATAGCTCAGTTTAGAAATAGTTTTGATAATTTGGTCTTTTCAAACCCTGCATAAGTTTTAGTTTAGGAATCAAAATTTTGTTGTCAGCGAAGAATGAACTCAGCGATCGCTCTTACAGAAAAACGAAATCCACTAGACGATTTCGATCGGCGTTAGAAGATTATTTGCTTGCATTTATGCCAGCCAAAGCTACCCTTACGTTACGATGCTGTAAAAATCTTTAAAGAATTTAAACGTACTTAAGTTAAAGTCACATAAGCTTAAGCTTAATGTTGAGTTTAGTGCATTTCCTCTCGATTAAGTGATTTGAAGAGCCTAAATTAGCCGAATTTCTTTTTGAGATAAATCTTTAAATCAACATCTTGATACTGTACTGAGATTACTTTAAGAAAGTTTTTTGTAGCGATTCGTCACCAAATTTGTCCAACATTTTTGTTTTTTTTCGTTGACTGCAAAGCTGGCAGAAAGTTGCGGGAAAAAATCTGATCACGTGACATTTTTAAAGACGTTCTTTTGTAAATAGATTCTAAAATATCTTTCCTCCAGGATTCGATTTCTTCTCTTGTATTCTGTACTATTTCATGTTCCTTTTGTTCCTTCTAATGTATTACATTCTGTTTCCTAATATTTTATCCTGTTACGTGTTTCACTCCAATATCTCTTATCTAGTCATTCTATTTCGTTATCTATTCCATACTTACGATTTCTATTCCATTCCCTTGTTTTTAATTTCCATATTTCATGATGCCTTTTGCTTTGTTTGCTCTGTTTTCTTCAATTCCATTCGCTTCTCTTCCATTTCTCTTTATTTCATTCTAATCTGCATTTCCCAATAACATAAGATCTTGTATCCCACTCCACAGACAACTGTACCAATGGTGTCACCTATTCCATTTGAAACAAGTTCAGAACAGTATTACTTTTCTCCCATCTCAAACCAAATGCAAGGGACATCACCAGACATGTATTGGCAGTACCCTAATGACCATCGCAGGTCACCTTACCCTAATGGATTCAATACCATGGGGCAGTATCAGTATTGGAGACACTCTCCCTACCCTACTGGGGACCAAATGCTAATGCGAGGTACACAAATAAATAATAAAAGAAAAGAATCACTTCAATTTATGACACATGGCCTTACATTTCACACGTTGTTCATTTTCAGAGGATTGGAATTTCCATTGGGGAGGATGTGAGTAGGGTATATTGTGTAGTTCCAGAAAACATCTATACCTCCCCTAAAAGAGGGGATTCAAATTTGCAAGGGGTAGGGAGGTTCTGAAAAGGGTACATTGTGTAGTTCAGATATCCATACCTTATACGGGTGGGAGGAAATTACTTCAGGGGTGGAGTGAGTTGGGTTCTGAGGGGGATTGAGGTGGGGGAGACTATCCTCATCCATGCAAGGGAAACTTATATTTTTCACACACAGCCACCAAAAAAATATTTATGATCAACTCTCACTTACTTTATCAATCCCTGTTGACTTGGATTCTTTGTTTAACATCTTTAACTTTGTTGGTGGTAAAATCTTATGTCCATTGTTCTTTGTATCATAGAGTGGTCAACATCTTCTCCAGATCATTGCAACTACCAGATTCCACCCTGGTCCATGGAGGCTGTGTCGATGGTACAGGGAATGAACATGCACCAGGTGAATCACGGGATATCACAGTGGTCCAATGGAGGTGCTAGAACCAGGTGCTAGATCTTGATAGAATTTACATTAGTAAATAATTTTATATATCTATTTATAAAATATTTGAGATATTATGCACATGCTGATTAGCTGGCTACTGTGTTTACATCAGAGGACAGAGACACACTTGCTCTAGAACAGAGAGGAATACTTTATAAATACTTGTGTCTCTACTGCAATACATAAATACTCAGGATTCAAGGTGTAGACCACTTGAAAAGCAATACATCAGCCAGCTATGCTTCATGTTCCTTGGCTCACTTTTCTCATGCTCTATATCTCCCAGCATGTTTTTGGTCACAACACAGAGACATATTACTGGTATATTAAAGTCCTATCCATTTGGTATATTTTGCTTGAATTCTTAAAAATCACTTTCTCGAAACCAAACATAGACTTTGCCATCTATGACATCATGTACTTTTCCCATCCCATTTCAAACTTCTTGGGAATAAGATTCTAATTCTTCATTAATTAGAGGGGGGAAGGGCTGGTACAAATAGGGGGTCAGCATTTTTTAGGCTTCACAAGAGGGGGCTAACAGAGACAAAGGAAAATTTAGGGGGAGGGGATAACCAAAATTCATGCAAGTAAATTTCAAAATGCACCAGCTCCCCCTTCTAATTTTAGTCCCTAAAATGCAAAAGTATTTTTACTCAAGCTGAAAAAGTCTACGCAAGGAAGCAACAGAAGACAGAATAGGGATGTGTTGCCAGTTTTTTAGATGTATAAATGATAGCATTGGGCTTTTTTGTACCTGAATTAAAAATTTAAAATAAATAATAATTTTATTCCATATTTTTTTCCTTGCCATGAGACATGGCTATTATCAGCCAGCAAACATTGAACAAGATCTTGATGTTCAGTGACAGATTTATGTCGAGGGTGTTGAGAGTATTCACCCCCTAAAGACAGGAAAATCGCTGTCTGCACTACTGTGACCCTGTCACTTGCAAATTACAGGGTTCGCATTACTAGAAGATTACAAAAATCCCGGTGTTTTCCAGGGTATAAATATAAAAATTCTAGGACCCTTAACTTTATAATTTTAGGTCAAATATTCAACAGTTTTTATTTTTCAAATATTTAACCTAATACTAAATGAAAATTCAAGGAGTCTTCCTGGGGTTGTTGCCAAAACTGAAATTTTCCAGGAGTTTTCCAGGGCCCTGTAAGAAATTTTCAAAATTCAAGGAGTTTTCCAGGAATTCCAGGAGCAGTGCAAACCCTGAAATTACTATGGGTGTGCACCTCCCCACCCCACCCCAAAGACCCCTTCAGACTGCTGTAGTTCCCCTTTTATGGGTACACCCTCCTCTAGAAAAAACCCTTGATCTGCCCCTGCTGTTTGAGACTCAATGATATGGTCATAGAGCAGATTTCGTATAACTGTGAAAAAGTCGTGGCATGGTCAGTGCCGTAAGCGTGCCTTACCGCGACCGTGATGTTTTCTAGAATTCTTAAGTTCCTTGCCGTGCCTTGACCATGTCCGCACTGTGTTTGCGCTGCGACTTTTTCACAGTCATGCCAAATCTGCTCTATATTTTTTATTTTGCAGTCTTGACTTTTCTGGATGTGGGGACACATCAGTGATTGACATGGTGAGTTGTACTCATTTACTACTATTACTTTGAATTATTACTTATGTATTCACTTGATAATTCAGAAATATTGATTTTTCAATGCTATTTCTGTTGTCAATTTGTGCATGTTATTTATCCAGTTGTCAGTAATAGAAACAAATAAGTCACTTACTGGAATGTTTTTTTTTAAACATCAATGTTTCACCTAGAATCACTAGTCTTCATCAGGCATGTTGTTAAGAGAAAGCTGATCATGTGACTGTCTAGAATAGTCGCATGATAGCTGATGAGGGGTGTTCCTTAGATTTGAATCCCTATTCCTGTTGTGGTTGACAGGTTAGCCCACCTGAATTCCCAAGAGATGATCATATGTCCTTGGATCATGACAACAGAATCTGCAGCAGTTTCACCGGTAAATAAATAAATGGAAGGAAGGAGGGAAGGAAGGAAGGAAGGAATGGGCAGATCCAGGATTTTTCCTCGGGAAGCATGCACTCTCAGATTAGCAAGCAAAAGAAGCACATAATAGGAGTATGGAAGGGGCCTTTCCTGTCCTTAGGGGGGGGGGAGTTTAAACCTCAGCACCCTCCACTCCACCCAAATCAACCCCTGAATGTCACATTCCTCCTTTCAATTTTTTCCCCGAAGAAATAATGAGACAAGTTTCCAGGAGTATTACCTGAGTGCAAAACCAATAACCTTACCAATTTTCCTGTTTCAGCATCTCCATGGCAACAGGCTAACAGTGCTCCTTTGATAACAGAGCTACTTGGAGGAGAACCAGTAAGACTTGAATAACTTGGTTAATCACCTGCCCCCCTTTGTTCTCTTGTACTTTCCCCCCTTCAGCATTTTTAAGTGCTGGGGGACAGAGATAGGTAGAAACATAAAATACAATAAAACATAAAACAAGTCACAAAACTTTTAATATCCTGGAAAAATGCGTTATCAATTTCCAAAACTTTCCAAGACTTTCCAAAACCCATACAAACCCTGCAATTAGTTAGTTTCCAAGGTTTTTGTATTTTTCAGCCCTGATGATGGACAACTCATCTAAAAGCTTGGTCAAATATATATTGTAAAAAATGTAGTTAAAACAACTTTGGTTTTAAAACTGATACTACATAGCAAGGCTAACTTATAACTTCAAATAGTAAGACTGTGTCAGACTTTTACCTAAAATCTGTTGTATTTTTAGAGATACAGTGCATGCAGATGGCAATCTGATGGAATACCAAACCTGTGTGATAGTGTAACAAAAGACATGGAAAACAGAAGTATGAAAGTGCAAATAGAGACTCCAGAATTAAATGAATGCAAGGAAAAAATCAATGAGAATAGTGACAAATCACAAGGTAACAAAAAGCAATAGACTAAACACGTCAGGAAAGAGGTGTTTCATCTGATATCCAAACACAGAGAAGTGAGTAGCAAAACAAGGTATAGCTGAGGTTTTTCAACCCACTTCATGAGGTGTTTGGGTAAAGGATGAAACAGGCCGGTGATGGCAGTCGATGGAATTGATGATCAATGAAAATCGATAATAGTCAATAATAATCATTAGAAAATTCATGAATAATTAATGAGCAAAACACAATAGAAAATCATAACCATGTCGAAGTCTTTAAATCGGATAAAGAATCGTCCTCATTTGCATTCCACTGTAACCTTAGATTTTCTCAGCCAAGATTACTCAATTCATTTTTAAAATAAGTACAACATGAAAATATAGTCCTAGACATTTCCTAAGTAATATAGGTAAGGTATTCGCGATCGACCTTTATGGGCATAAAATGGCTTGCCTACAGCTTGCCATTTTAAATGCCCATAAAGGTCTCCCACTCATACTTTATATATTACATATCAATCAATCGACTGATATCAAAAATGACCTTTGATCGATTGTTATCAAGAATTGTTTTATAACTGATTGACTGAAATCTTGCAGCTAAATGCTACAACTAATGCTCTTTAGATATCAATCGGTCAATGGTTGACTTTCATCGATTGGTAATTTTTGTGACTGTCGATTGATCATTGATTGGCCGATACCAATTGATATTGAGTGATCAATTAGATTTCTGATATTAATTGATTTTCATTGATTGCCTATGCTGGGGAAACAGCTATTCCAAGTGTTTGATTTAGATCCTCAATCCATGACTAATTCTAGGAGAAAATCAAAGAAAAAGTTGGCCAAATTAAACCACTGTCACAGTAGTGGTACTGGTAACTTTTGTTTTCTCCTCATTAAATTAATTATTCAAGGTTTGAGAAATTTCTGTGCAAAATTCTGCTGACCCAATGTCAATGCTTTCACACTGTTATGTTACAGTTAGTGTGCTATTTTTTTCATTAAACTATATATTCTTATTTCAATAAAGTTTGTCACTTGAAAAGCTACAAAGCTAAGACTGGCAAGGATTGTGGGTAGATACATGACATGCTTCCACCTTTTGATAACTGCTGATGGACTCAAAGTCCTTTATCAGTTACATTTTTAAACTCCTGTTAGCATTCTCAATTGCTGAAGTTTTATCAAAAAACTTTTACTTGTTGGTTATATATTTCCCATAATCCTCCACAGTCTCAGCTTTCTTGGCATTTGGCGACTAACTTTTTTGAAATGAGTATAAAAAGAACAGACGGAGAATTGAATAGATAACAGTTATCAATGCTCAATCCCTTTAAGTTTCAGAAACAGAACTTGAAGATGATTCTGAAATCAACCAAGACAACGAAATGTCAACTTCTGAGGAAACACCACAAAAGAAAGAACTGCACACAAAATCAACCAGAAAGCCAGAGGCTTACAATCGACAAAAGAAACTGTAAGTTCAAGTTTCATGACTACATTTCATGTGATATCATGCTTATACGGTTTATTAGCTCTCTACTGGCATAGCACCTTTAAATAAAAACTACTTGAAAAGTTTAAAGAAATTTTACCATCCAGTTTTTGAGTTATATTAGTTTTTTTGAGGGACAAAATTAATTAATTTTACAGGTTCAAATAATTTTGTATACATCATCAAGTGTACGTGCACAAAACCCATTTTCAGCCTCCTTAAGCTAGTAACAAAGGCTAATTAGTATGGAAAGAAAACTTCTCATTCAATATTTAATTCAACAGGCAAAGAGAACGAGAAGGGTTGATCAGAAATGCCATTCAAGCATTAAACCTTATCCTGCCAGAGGATAACCATGGGAAAAAGCTTAGCAAGAACTTGGTACTGCTAAAAGCAATTGATCACATCAACAAACTTAAGGAGAAGCTGGGCGATACACCAATAGAGGGCATTGACATCACTAAGGACAAGAGTGATGGTAGCTCAGATGAGTCAACACACAAGAAGCCCAAGAGAAGAAAAAAGTCTACAACACCCAATGTGTCCAAAATAAAAGAGAGAAAAAATTGCCAAGTATCACCAGTTAAGGTAATAGATAGATTTAGCAAAGATGATGTGACCTCAAGAGGACAGCATATGCATAAAAAAGAATGCACCCATGCCATTCTCTTATGTACGGCTCACACACTCATTAGGATGTGAAAAAGCTAAAAAACCTTTTGTTGAGGACATGAACCTGGAAGATGGCACATGCATGAAAAACAACTCACTAACACCGTCCTCTTAACATCATGTCTTTGCTATGCTAACTAAAAAAAGAGCTAAAGGACAGGCTTTACCAAAAATTTAAAAAAATGAACTTCCTCTTTTCTTTAAGATTCCTTGTAACTTCACAAAAATGAGATCTTCCCCACCAATCAAACAGACACTTTCTTCAACACCACAAAAGCAAACACATCCACCACTGGTGCTGAAGCCAACATCTCCACAAAGAGCACCAGTCACTACCACATCACCAGAGGCAGCAGATAATTCCAAAAGTACTGAAAAAAACTTCATGGTACTGGATTTCCTACAAGATCAAGCTATCCTCACCCCATCGGACACATCATCTGGAAGTGACAGAGCCGAAAGCCCAACCACAGATGAAGATGCCCTTCACAACGAAGCAGAAAGTACCAGTCATGTGAAACGGCCAATGAATGCATTCTTGTTGTTTAGTAAGAGCAACCGAGAGAACTTCAAGAAGATGTACCCAGGTAAAGACAACAGGCGCATAAGTACCATGTTAGGTGAACATTGGAATACCATGAAGGCAGAAGACAAGCAGCCTTTCCAAGAAATGGCAAGAGAATTGATGCGCAAGACAAAGGAGGCATATCCAGACTTTAAGTATTCACCTACTGATCAGAGTTCAAAAGTTAAGAACTTTAGGTGTTTTAGCAAAGAAGATAGTCCAAGGAAAGGCATCAGGTGAGCTGAACAGGAGATTGAGTCCATCAAAGTTTCCTGTCTTGATTTTTGAAATTTTCAGAGGGGTGGGATTCTTTAAAGGACCAATTTCATAAGATTGCAGGAGCAACAATCCTGACAGGTCATGAAATTTAAGTGACTGTGTACTTCATGCCCTTTTGTCAGCCGATTGTTGGTCAACACATGATAGCTGGTCATAAAATACACAATTAGCTGAAAATTATAGCCTAAATATTCTCTTCTCTTTTATTTCCAGAATGGAAGGATTTGTTTTTGCATTTTTCAACCCCAGCACTGATAAACACCAAGGAGTTTATATTTAAAGTGCAACTGAACCCTCAAAAGATCTTGAATTATAAAATATAGTGATGGCACTTAACCCTTGTAACAGAAACTAATAGTCAATGCCTAAGGGTCAAATCCCAACAAAAGAAAACAATGGAATTAGTGTCTACTAAATTCTAAGTATTAGAGTCTAATAAGTATTTCACAGGTTAAGTGCCATCACTCTGTTACTTCTAGATTTTCCCACTCCTTGGAAATTTATTTAAATGTGTGTGTATGTGCTGGGAGGGGGAGGGAAATGGGGAAAGTTTAGAAATTGTGCAAATCTTAAAGGTTTTCATTTTTGATATTTAGAGTTGGAAATCACCGTCTTCGCTCAAGGTAAATAATATGAAAGGGAGACTGACTAGTGTTCTTTTCATATCAAGATTATCCAGAGAGATTGCATTCCAAATATGTACATATTCATCTAATTTGTCATGATTGCATGAGCCTTTCCTGAAGATCAACGCTTTATATCTTTGCAGGCAACACCACTCAGGTCTCATTAAATAATAATTCTGCATGTTTTTGTCATTATTTTAAGATACGGCAAAGAGCAAAACAGTGATTCTAGTATTTCTTCAGATGGGAACTCGTCTATGAAAGGTATTTGGCATGTTGCCTAGTGGGGAATAAAGTAGTGTACGGACTTAAGGTCTGTGTAAACGCACTCAACATTGTCAGCCAACAACATCCAACATGTTGGGGAAGTTTGAACACCATGTTGCATGTTGTTGGGACTTTTTGGATGTTGTTGGGTGAAGTTTGAAACATGACAAACTTCAGAGCCAAGAAGTCCCAACATTTCTTTTGTTTGGTGGTCATCAAAGCGTGGCCCAGCAATGTTGCATGCATTTGGACAGGATGTTGGGCATTATGTTCAACAATGTCAGACTCATACATGTAAAATAAGCATCATATCCATGGAAATTTCGCACAAACAAGCATATTATGCAACATTGCTGGGACTCATTTGAAAAGAAACACCAACAATGAACCAACAATTGCAAGGAATGTTGATTGTTAGGCTCAAACACTGTCTTATGGTGTCATTGGGGATCCCCAAAAAGACACAGAGGGCCAGCTATGCAGGCCAGCTCCATGATATCTAATGAGTTTAATATCAGGGAGCCAGAGGCAAAATTCTGCTCCCATCTTAATCTTGGAACCTGAGAATGAGTGAGTTGCATGATACAAGAGTCTGCTGTCAGTGTTCAGTGTATTACATTGGAATTCGTCAATTTGGTTACTACTGACTTTTGTTATTCAAAATGCATTTTCTTACCATACTATTTTCATTTTATTTCACAGAAACTGATGCTCCAGATTACAAATCAAGAGTAAAAAGCAAGACTGAAAGAAGAGACATGTCCAGTGATGATAAAATGGATCATGCAAAGGAACAAGCAACAACTCAATCACCAGTGAAAAAGACTCAAAAGCTTTACAAGGACCATGCTCAGTACAGTCGCTGTGACAACTGGGTTCAGTGTGATAAATGCAAAAAGTGGAGAATGCTACACGATGAAGTTAATCCTGATGACCTACCAGATAAATGGTAAGTGCATATTTTGATATCAAGTTGTAGAGTAACTGTTACACGTACAACAATTTTCTTTGTTGCACAAAGTAGCTTCTATTTAATGTAACATAGAACATTTTTTGCATGTGTGGCAATACAAGCAACCCTTAAGCTGGTGATACATGCTGCCATTTTTTCTTGCCCTGGCAATGCAATTTTAGATTTTGTTGCAAAAAAAAAATTGCAGTTTTTCTATCATGCTTTTTATACATGCTGCAACATTTAAATATGATTCATGCAATGTACAAAATGTTTCAGAGAAAACCTCAAATTTTTTAACTCACTGCAACAAATTTTTTGTTACGATACATTGTTGCCAGACATGATATCACTCTGTAATTTCAATATCACAACAAAATCTCTAAAATTGCATTGCCAGGGCAAGGAAAAAATTACAACTTGCAATGCGACGATCCTGCATGAGAACTTTGTTGCCCGTATTAAAACACCATAATAGCTTGATGCTGCATGAGAACTTTGTTGCCCATATTACTGCATCATAATAGCTTGATGTCTGTGGCATTAGTCATCAATGTTTTTGTACAACTGTGAAATAGTCATGGTACATACCAGGCCATGCCCATTAAGTAATAATATGTGATATAATGCCATGAACTGTAATTGGTTGAATAGATAGTGTGCATTAACACTACAGTGTGCTGACGTCACTATCAACTGTACTGTTACATTTCTTAACATCCTTTATAATCATCTATTTCTAGGTTTTGCTGGATGAGTGTAGATCCAAGAGTTAATGACTGTCAAGTACCAGAGGTAAAGACAGCTACTTAGTACTTTTTAGGTGATTTGAAAATTAACTACATAAATTGCCCAGCTCAGCAATGTATTTTTCCTAATAGTGGTGAAATGTGATAGTTGTCTGATTATTTTCACAACCCTAGAATTTTTAAATTTACGAATCAGCAAAATCATAGAGACAAAACACTGAAATAAAGTTTTTGAATAGATGGATGCAATGAAGGATGGGATGCAGGCTGGATGGACTGAAAGACAAATGTTTTTTTAATGGATGAAATGCATGGATGGATGGAAGAATAAATGCATGGATATATGGATTGATTAAGGCATGGATGGATGGATTGATAAATGCATACACGGATGGATGGATGCATGGATGGAAGCATTGATAAATGCATGCATGTATTAATAAATGCATGGATGAATGGATGGATGGATGCCTGGATAGATTGATATACAGATGCATGGACACTCAAATCGAGTAATGAATGAAAACATGGATAAATGGAGGAATGAATAAATGACTCTCAAAAACTTTGTGTTATTAGGCAGTACGATGGTCAGAAATGAGAAAACAAGGTATCCTTAAAGATGGAGAATAAACGTTTCTAAAGAAGAAGATCAACACAATTTTTCCATTCATCAGAACCTCTTTAAAGAAGCTTTAATACACATTGGGAAGAAGCTATTTCAGTTCTCAACACAAATGAGTTACCTTGCTAAATAAAAAGGCATTGGTTTGATGTAAATATAAATGCTAGTTAAGTTTCTGTTCTTGTAAGTATATCTTGAATATTTTTAGTTAAAAACTTTTTGTGCTTCTGGCTTGTAACTACCTTTAAATGTTTCCACATATTAATATTTAGCTTTCGCCTGAAGAAGATTATTTGCATAATAAAAGGATTGTGGTTTGTGTGAGTCCTTAAACTTCTTTAAATGTCTTGTTTATCCAACAAGTATAAAGATATTTAACCAATTTATGACTTACTACAATACATAGAACACTTAAATTTCTTCCTTATCTGGGTTACATGTTTAAAAACTTTTACCATACAGTATAGATTTAAAAGATGGTTGAGTTAAGTTTATAGTAAACCCTAGTATACATTTATAGAGTATACATTTGTAGATGACTGGGTTAAGATTATAGTTAAACATAATTCAGTTTTGCTTGCTAACTAAAATACTTTGTTAGTATAATAGAAAGAAAGAATCACAGTCTTGCCTTTTTAGGCCTTGATAATGTTTTTGCATTTCGTTTTGGTTGTGAGCTGTCAATGCTATCTTCATCATTCCCTCCATCTACATCAGTAACAGAAGAAATTTTGCGCTTGGTTCTGGACTTGGAGTTAGCTCTCTCTGCTTCCCTGGTAGCAGCAATGCTCAACTGGCTCAAAAGATTATCTAATTTCCCTGGTTTAGGCATCTTAGAACTGGATGTTTTGGACAAGCGTAGGCTCGAGCAGTTGTCCACTTTGTCGCCAATGCTTATGTGAAGGTTAAATAGGGTTGCTAACTTGCGAGCATCAGCTCTTTCCCTTGCACTCATGAGTGGCAGCTCCAGCTCGGCAGTGTCTGGGGTACTCACAAATGATGTTATCATTGAACTGATGTCAATTAGAAAACCAACATCACCAAGGACTTCTTCTTTCTCTGGTGTCTTGGCTGGTGTTATTGGTTTGGATTTTGAAGGTATACTCTCTTTCTCCTTGTTATCTGGGGTTTCCTGCACTTTTGGATTGTCACCAAGTGTCAAGCTTCCTGGACAAATACCTGGTGATCCACCAACCAACTCATCTTGACAGAGATTACTCTCACCCTCAAAATTTTGTTCTTCATTCAAAATCTTTTCCTTATCTGAATCTGCTTTGAAATTCTTCTTAGAGCTCTTTGCATCTTTTTTGCTTTTCTTGGTGTCTTTCTTTCTAAGATTCTTTTGGGACTTCATCTTAGCTGGTTTCTCTTCTGGTTCTTCCTCAACTTCCCATGTCTCAATAAGACCTGTATCTGGGTTGAGATGGACACTCGTTGAAAGTGTTTCTCCAATATTTTCAGCACTTTCCACATTAGAATCAACCGTCTCTTCATCAGCTTCTTTGACAGTCTTCTTGGAATTTTTCCTAGTCTTTCTACAACCTTTACTACCATCTGCATCATCATTCCTTTCTTTTACATCATTAAAAACTTCAGTTTCAAGACTGTTTTTATTTTGGGACTTTTCTTTATCATTAACAGATCTTTTCCCTACCTTAAACAAGGCTCCTTTTTTGCGTTTTAGTTTGGTTTTACTTTCCTTAGGACTTTCCATGTAACAAATCTCCAAAGAAGCATCGTCAACAGCATCTTCAAAATTCCTGTCCATTAGAATATCTTCAATAACATTAACTTCATTCTCTTTTCCTGTTATTTGAACTTCTGGCTTCATATTTTCTTTCCTGGATTCTTTTTCTTTGTCACTTTCTCCTGACTCTACATTACTCTGCAGTGAAGTTACATACTCAACAGAAGCAGAACTCAGCTCAGAATCCTTCAACTTGGCAACTTCCTGAGCTTTTTTACTGCTTGTTTTAGTTTTGGTAAGGACAGTTCCCTGTTTTGGTAACTCTTCTTTGTTTTTCTTGGAAGTTTGTAGAGAACTGCACCTACATCAAACAAAAAATTATTATTTTATTTGTACACATGACAAGAATGGAGACCAGCATGTGGCCTAGTGGTAGAGTATCTGCCTCATGACTGGGAGGTTGTGGGTTCAAGCCCCAGCTGCGTCATACCAAAGACGTTAAAAATGGAACATACTGCCTGCCAGATTGGTACTCAGTATAAATGGTATAACATATGGAAGTTAAACACACGGAGCCACCAGCAGACCAGCCCCCTGCTCTGGCTTTCACTACCTATGTAACCATGTGGCCTAGTGCTATGGAAACGGAGGTGCTGCCCTATACGTCACTTGATGTGGGTAGGACTTGAACTTAACTTTAACATGACAAGAATGTAACAGTAATCTTTAATAGTGTCAAAAATTTTTCTAATGATTGGAAAGGTGAATAGACCACTTATTTGGTCCAACACTTTTGCTTTTTCATTTACAAAACAATAAATTGCCTAAACCAATTTTTAAGATTCAGGCAAATTTTTTATTAATTCACTGGCTTCTTATCAATGGTTTTGAGGGGCACTCTGAATAAATACAATAGCTTGTTATCCTTCACTGCACATGAAAGCTATTGAAAACTTGCCTGCCACAGCCAAAAGAGATAGGCAATAGGCGATATAGGTCATTCCAAGACACAAAGGAATTATGGGCATAAAAGTAAACACAAATATTTGAGGCCTTTAAAATGGTTTCCTCGACTACAAACAACATTGAATATCTCAACACTAAGCTCCATGTTCTGCCCAAAATAAGAAGCAGAAACAAAAGTCATTCCAGATATTCTTGGATCTCTCCTATTGTTTATTGCCTATTGCCTTTGGCTGCAACAACCTTTTTTGAAATAGGTATACACCAAATTGAAAAAACATTGTCGGGTTTAAAAGGTTAAATCATCAAAGGTGAGACCAAGGAGAATTCTGGGTAAATAGTTCATGAGGCCCATAATATGCGTTGAGCACCACTTTAATTATTGAATATTGCTTGCTTTGAGCATTCAAAGCAATGTTCAAGAATTGCAACAATAAACAATATCCATTGCATATAATATAGGCCTGATAAAGTACTTACCCATAACCCTTTTTGGTCTTACCTTCAATGATTTAACCTTTTGAGCCCGACAACATTTTTTCAATTTGGTGTATAGCAGGGCTTAAAATAACTGCTGGACATCAGACAATGTGCAGCCAAAATGATCAATTGTCCAGCTAAATGTCAAGCACTTCGGTCATCTTGACCGGCACATTGAACTTTTTTAAATTATGTATTTCATGAATTTTTAGTGCCACGAGTAGATGGGTGGCCCATCACAAGTAAGATCTTTCCAACTGCTAATTACGTGATAATTTCATTTGAAAATGTCAGTCTTGCAAGTGTGAATGCCCAGTGCATTCCAATGTGCACTTGCAAGTGGAAACCATTCAGATTTGACTGTTTCCACGGTCTAGGCATGTTTGTTTTTTGTCAAGAAATATATAATAGCATTCTTCCCAAACTTCAAGAAATAAATTATTCCATGAAGAAAAAATTTGTTAATGTAGTGCTAAATTGCACCATGGATCTACATTTTCATGTGCACTTCTAAAGCTGAAAAGCATGAATTTGTGTTAATTAAATTTTACCTTACAAAAAATCGTTCTTTAGACTTTGTTATGCTTTGCCTAGTCAATCACATGTCACATTTCGTTTTTTTTAGTCGTTTTCTTTCTTTTTCTTGTTAACACGAAATGTCCGTAAATAAATGTTTTGGCCAGTCATCATGTCTGGCGTCCCAGCAGCTGTTATTTTAAGCCCTGGTATAGTGTCTTTAATAAAGGTCAACCGTCTAGATTCCTATTCATTTATACCCACTTACTGATTCCCATTCCATAGATTCTGCCATTGACATTTACAGTAAAGAAAATAGATGTAACAATTTTAATGTTTATAAATGTAGTGTGTAGGACCAGGGTTCGCATTACTAGAAGTTTGTAAAATTCCAGGTGTTTTCCAGGAGTTTTCCAGGGTATAAATATAAAAACTCCAGGACCCTTATCTTTGAAATTTCACATCAGACAATTCTACAATTTTTATTTTTCTAATATGTAGCCTAATACTAATAAAAAGTCAAAGGAGTTAGTGTCAAAATTAAAATTTTCCAGGAGTTTTCAAGGGTCCTGGAAGAAATTTTTGAAATTCAAGGAGCTTTCCAAGAGCAATGCAAACCCTGGTAGATATCAACAATATTCCATTACTGGAAGATCACAACATACTTTTGTAGTTCGTCAAAAGTCAGTACTTTGAAATGTTTCTTCATGCATTCTTTCTCTTCTTCAAGATAAGAGACTCTGTCTTTTAGAAAAGAAATCTCTTCATCATAATTCAGCTTCTGTTTCTTCATTTCTTTTTCTATTCTTGCATTCTCTGTGAATTGAAATTTTAAAATATAAAATTTAAGCCTGTTTTACACTTGCAAGCACAAGAAGAATCAAAACCAACAGAGATAACAACAACATCAATAATAATAATAATAATAATTGGAGTACACATATACTGTGCATACCATGCACTCAATGCACTTTATAATCATCATTAGTGGAGGACTTATGGCCTGCATTTTGCGACACTACTGGCAGCCGTGCAGTGAATTGGATTTAGAAATCCACTTGGTCATGTTTTGTCAGTGAGTCAATAAGTGCTGTTAATACGGTACTTCTATGGCAAGTTTGTTCCAGTAACCTGAACGTGAGTTACAAGTTTGTTTTTATCTTTTGTACTCAATTCAAGAGTTTTCCACCCACCACAAAAATCAAATTCTAAATATCCAAATTTTATCATGGAATGCAGTTTCCAGATACCTGTTTATTGGCAAGGTAATTTCACGCGCTCTCATTGGCCAATTTGCGGCCCAGAACTTACAGTATGGACCATCAACCTTATTTTTGTGTTCACCTTGCCATATATCTTATTGACTTAAATACAAATGGAAACTAGCAAGTAAACTAGTAAAGGCTGCGTCGGTGTGTAATGAATACAATAACCAATAAAAGGAAATCTGTAACACCGTGAAAAAAAGAGAGTAAAGTTAAGTATATTTCTCTTTTTTTCATGGTGTTACAGATTTCCTTTTATTGGTTATCTTATTAACTTCACTTGCGCAGTCTGTATGTAAGTTATAGAACATCTTTTTTGCACTTTTTTATAGCCTACATGCTGTGTGCTTGAAAAACTGCGGTCCCTAACACACAGTAATGCCCTTGAACTTGGTTAGAGCAGATTTCATGACTGTGAAAAGCTCATAGCACAGGGTTGGTGCCATAAGCATGTTGTGGTTTGAAATGTGCCTTGGTTTGAATTTTTTAAAACTGGTTTGAAATTTTCAAACTAGTTTGAAATTCTTCAACTAGTTCATTTTGAGGGCTGATGTTTCTTTATTTCATTAGCAGGTAAGTATGAAGTACCTTGGGGTAAGGTTTAGGGTAGTATTATAGAAGACTATATTTGTAGTACTGTATCTAAGTACCTTGGGATTAGGTTTAGGGTGAATATTGGGGAAGACTTTTTAGAAATAAACATTCAAGTACCTTGGTTTTAGGTTCAGGGTTAGTACTGGGGAAGACATAATATCAGTAGTAGCTTAAGACAGTTTCTTCATAATGATGCTTTATTAGACTGTATTGATTTGAATTGTTGTACTCTTTGGTGAGCAAATAGAAGATTTTTACATAATTGGCTTCTACAGAGAACCGTCTTGCCTCTACTAGTTACTATCTTGTTATTAGCATTTAGGATCCACTTCTTTCGTTTGATAGTTTCTACTTCTTTCTTTGTAATTTGGTTACTGAGATCATTGCCTGCTCTGTTTTCTTTAAGCTTTGAGCTTTGGAATAGAATTCATCACTAACAAAGACATCAATACAAGATTTTTGAGTCTTTCCATGTTCTTTTAGGTCATCAAATTGCCTAAAAAATTCCTTTTCATCAACTGTTTGGCAATATTGAAAGTTACGAAGTCTGTGTACATGTATTGTTCTAAAGCGCATGTGTGAATTTTAATAAAGAGTGACGTAAGTGATATGAATAAAACAAAAGTTTAATTATGTTGGTGTTGTGTGATCGTCCGGGTGTATAGTATAGTCTTGAGAAAGACTGTTGTTGACATCTGACGTTTCGA
>WUAP02109885.1:0-16336 GCA_015163945.2 Stichodactyla helianthus | reverse complement strand
CCGTTTTATTAATGAAAATTCAAAGTGAAAAATCAACTCAATATTCGAATAATGAAATCATTAATGCAGTCTAGGGGTGCACGCTTCATGTCCTTTGACTGTAAAGAGTGTCAACGAAAAGTGCGAATCATATAAGCGAAAGGATAGGAAATTCAATAATCTTGGATTCCGTTACTATAATTCCATGTTTTCCAATTGCAATTTAAGGTGCAGTAACCCCTTTACATGTAGCTCTGCTACCAGAAGGTTGTGGCTACCAAGGTGAATTCTTCAGGGAAGAAAAAGTGGTCGAGTGGTGAATTCCTGAACTAAATGTTATAGCGCTTTTTATAAATTTGCGACCTACCGACTCCAGACGTCTGGGCGATGTCGGGCGTTTTGGCTTCCGTCAATCGAAGTTTCAACAGTCTGAGTTAGTGATTATTTTGATTGACGGAAGCTAAAACGCCCGACATCAGCCAGACGTCTGGAGTTGGTAGGTCGCAGAATTATGAAAAGCGCTGTAAGCCGGATTCTAGTACTAGAACAAGTCGATAACAAAGAACATTTCAAACTGTCAGTATTATTAGTATTTCATAGAATTTCGTATGAGTTGGAAACGATGAAGCACATAGCCCTTTCCCAAGCCGGTTCTCGAAAAATGAAGCATGCACGCGAGGCTTCGTGCTAAATTACGCTTGATGGCTCGAAACGACTGGTATTTCTTGATTTGTTCTTTCAATCTTCGCGGTTCACTCGTAAAAATGCATATACTTCTAAGGTGGCTCCCTAGAGTTTTCGGTAGTTCCAGTCAATAGGACATCGTAATCTATGGCTAATGCAGGCTCACACATTGATACCCAATATACGCTATGCATAAAGCCACAACTAATTTGCATAAAGCCACAACTAATTTGCATAAATCACTAAGCTCAATAAATTTTGAAAACATTTTGACTTCACAAGAAAGAGCATCAGTGAAGTAGTAAATGCGTACAGTTTCAAAGAATAATGGTAAATCCTTGCAGAGTTATAAGCATTTAAAATGTGCTAAAAACATCAAAACGAGGCTGATCAGGCCTTGGCTGTGTTTTACATACAAATCCTTCTAAATTTAAATCGCTGTAACTTGTCAGGTATTTGTACTAAGACCCTGAAATTTGATTTATTTACTAATGTTAGCATGCTCTTTTGAAGGCTGGTTGTTATTACTTTAGTACATGAGCAGAAAGCAGTATTCCTCATTCAATGAGAAATACTGCTTTATGCATAGCGTCTATAGGCCAACCATATCAAAGTTCATGAGTTTAGGATTCAATTTTTATGAAGCTGATCACATATAGGGTTACCATGGTAACACTACGTCAGCTATGATGAAGGCCATTCCTTTCATTAAAAATAAAAAACTCAAGTTTTCCACGGTGAACTTTTTTAAAAATTTTCATAATGTAAGCTACAGAAAAAGTCAAAGAAATCTCAGTCGTTTCGCGACACCAAGCGTGATTTACCACGAAGCCTCGCGTTCATGCATTTTTTTCGAGAACTCGGAAGTGAGCTATTTGTACTGTACTCTAGCTGTACCGTTCTGTGATTGGAAAGCTATTCCAATATAAAAATTGGGGAGCCATTTCATTGTTACTGCAATTGGTACCGTGTACGTGCTGTAAGTCAATACCGTACGTTTCCCACTCATACGAAAACCGCTTTAATGGTACAGTAACTAGAGACTGTGTCGTGATCCCAGCAATAACGTAACAATAAAAACCTAACAATAACGAAAGCTTCTTTAGCGGGGTAATACACTACCGGCTGAAGGACAACGTAGATTGGCTGAGAGAACAAAACCAACAGACAATCAAACAAAAGGATGCAACCTATCTTTTGTTTTTGATTGCTATTGTTTGCTTCGTTCTATTGTTTTGACGTCTTTTGTATTCTTCTTTCAGCTAATCTACATTGTCCTTCAGCCGGTAGTCAGCGACCCCTTTTAGCAAGTCGATACCTATCCATAGGACTCCATGTCTCAATGTTTATGCTAATTTTTGTTTTGGTATGGAAACGAGGTTAAGTACGCATAAATTTAGCTATTTAAAATTTTGTTCCGAAAATACTCTTCTACAAAAGAAAAGAGAAACACGGAATAAAAAGACAAGTCCCAAGAAAACTCACTGGACAAAAGCACCACAGTATTTACATCTACGCGTACTTAACCTCAATGCCATGCTCAAACCACTAATTACCATAATGTAGTAACAGTTGCCAATGGGAACTGTTTATGTTCAACTATCAACTGTAATAGATCAGAATGAGTAAATTAAAAGCACTGCATGAAATAAATTATGACAAATGAGAAAGTTTTTCATCCTCATAAAAAATTGTTGAAAAAAAACTAGTATACAACTATTTCAAAAAGGTTGATGAGACGACAGAGAAAAACGTGTGGAAAAAAAAATCAATAGAGTTTCTGTGTGAAAAGAAATGTTCATTTTCTTCGAGTATACAAAACATTTCGGTGGTATACTTTTGTGGGACCAAGATCATATGAATTGTCATGCCCGTGACAAATAGAATTACGATTAGATCTCAAACCGACCCCCATTGAACTAAAACTCGCCTAAAACAATCTTGAATGAAAAATCAGTGATAAATCGGGTACCCACTTTATCCAGACATTTCTTTCGGAGCGTCTGGTTTAAGTGGTTTCACTTTGATATAAATTGAAGCATAGTAATGGTTGTGTATGTTACGGAGTATCTTTTAGGATAAAAATAGAAAATATGGATTTCATTTTGTTAGAAGAAATCAAAAGAAAGAATGTCTATCCACTTGGACAGAAGTCTCTCCTAATGTGACACTTTTGTCCACCTTGTCTACTCGTCATTGCGAAACAGGAAAAGTACCTGTAGCTTACAGGTACTACTCATGAAAAAATATTGAGATTTTTAGAAATATTTTCAAATTCATCAGCAAAATGTTTAGCTTGTTGTTTGTATCATCAGACAATATTACTTGATTAATTGAAGAATATTTCTCAACTGTGCGCGCAACAGGTCCTCGATTGTTCGATGTCCATCAATGGACCTTGAGATTTCAGGACCTCTTGCAGCAAGGCTAAGAATTTTGTCCCAAAATCAAATGTATCATTCAGTATATGAATGTCCATAGGGGATAAATGAGTGTCCTCGCTAAAATCTCATTCGCTGTCAGAGCACGCGCGTTACTCATCAGACAAGTGTAGTGTTATTGACGGATCAATGAATCTAAATATAGCCCTACTGGTAATCGATGATCTGTGAAAAACAACATTTTAAAACTTCCTATAGCTCTCTAAAGAAAGGAATGGGTCAGTGAGTCAATATACGTTGAATCACTAGACAGTAAAATTGATAAAGAAGGCAAAGGTGACGAATAGGAATTCCGTGCTGAAAAATGGGGTGTGAACAAGTGGTGTGGTTTGACATTTTTTATCGACACTCGCTAAGCATTGGCAATTTGTGATGATGGTGGAACGGTTCTTTTACCCGCCAAAAACCCCAGAGGGTTTTCAAAGTACCATTACTTCAACTATGAAACTCCATTTCGAAAAATAAATTAACAAAGTTGAAATGTAAACTACTGGTCGTGCTCTACGATAAACAAAACTCTTGATCACTACTAAAAAATGTTTGAGTGCCTAGTGACTACGTTCTTTGATCATTTTGATTTACCCATGGAAAAGAAAAAAGAATAAGAAAATTGATATTATTTTTAGCTTGATTTGAGCATGACTTCTCGTCTTAATCTTATCGATCTTTTTCAAGGGGAAGTGGGAGAATTGTGATAACATGGTTCATTGGGTACCACATCAAAATGGTAAGGATCACCGTCAAGTTTTGGTTCAAACCTGCTGGTAAAACCATCAAACTGAACAGGTTCTCACGTCACGTGACCAAAACTCGAAAACAAAATAAACACCATTTTTTCTGTCTAAGCTTTCAAAAGAATCGTCAAACGTCGATCATAAAAGAAAGAAAAGTCACACAACAGCTAAGCAAGCCTGGTTTAATTCAGTTTGGTCGCGTTTTTCACTAAAAACCTGAGGTTTATTTACTGGTCGAAGAGCAGTGAACGAGAAATTGCCTCAGTAAGTTTTCAATAATTCAGATGACATGAATCGATGACCTGAAGCCTTTGAGATGACGACTGCCTATGAATTATTAAGTCATTCTTTGTTTCCATAAAACGTATTATGTGAATTTTATGATTATTCACTTGAACAGAGGCCCGGTTTGGAATAGCTTCCCTTACAAGGTAACAGATTTTCTTTTCTGTCGACCTAAACGTCTCGAATACATTCTTTTTTCCCTTAGTAGTGGATATCAAAACTTAAATGGCCTTTAACTATTAGATTAGGATATCAATTTTATGAAAATTTTCAATGATTTAGTATTGGCTTTACTTTGTGGTAGTGAAAAGCCACAAAATGGAGTCAACGAGTCATACGAGAATCGTGATGCATTCTTCCGCTTTTCTAACTTTGATATCATTACTATTAAGTATTTGAAACATCTCAAAAACTCTGAGAAGAAAGCTTCTGATATTTTAAAAACGTAGCGCTTTCTCTCAAGAGATTTTGAATTATTTTCTCTTCTCTTTGTTACTATTAATTTTATTTTCAAACTTCGTAATCTTTTTAGTAATTGTATTAAACTTACTCATTCTTATACAAATTTGTGATAACCAGGATGGCCTCCAAACTTATTTTTATCGCGCTAGTCGCCTTGGCATTATGTTTTTTGGTAGAAGCAGGAAAACACCCTAAAGCTAACAAAGTTAAGAAAGGTAAGTGCTAAACGATGACCCGTTAAATATCTTTGCCTCCACACAAAGCCTGACCAAGGGCTGCCAAGATAATATATGATTCAAGATATATATATATATATATATATTGAATCATAAGACATTATAGTCACAAACATTATTGTAGACAAAGACATGAGCAAAGAAATGCCAGTGAGAAACTCAGGGCTGTCTGGTTGTTCGGCCGGTAAAAGAAGCTTGTATTGATTGGCCATTTTATTCCAGTCAAGGGAAATTGATCAGACAGAATTTATCTTTGAATATGATTGTTTAACGTCCCATTAGGTAATTGAATTCATAGTTTTAGAATTTAAGATAGTTAACTCTTAGAATAAACAAAATTTTACCTGCTCACGTTTTCAATATTATCTGAATATATATTATCGAGATGAAATTTTCTTGGTAATTAGACATCCATCTGGTCAGATTAAACAAGTGTTATTCCTTTTTTAGGGTGGATTGAAAATCTTGCTTATCAAATATATTATCCACTTTTTATCTTAAAAATTGTGCTAAAATTCGTCACGATATTTCAGTAAGGCAATGTGGTGCACCTTCAAGAACCATTCATCTTTTCTAACTCTTTTGTTTAGTCTTTTTATATTATATATTCATTACTTTGTTATTCCTTTCTAATCGTAGCAACAGCTAAACACAGTAAAGGATCAAAGAAATGTGTAGGTCAGTGTGCTCCATCATGTGCTCCACCGTGTTCTTCACCAGTAGTGATGTCAGCACCAGCAGCACCAGCGGCTCCAGTTATGATGCCCGCTCCTGCACCAGTTGTAATGGCACCACCCCCACCCGCACCATGTGCACCCCCTCAGTGCCATACCTATAGCCAACAGGTTCACGAGACTCACCAACAGGCACCGGCTCCACCACCACCAATGGCACCTCCAGCATTCCCTCCATCACCACCACAAGTCATCACCCACAACCAACACATTGTCCACCACAAGATTCTCCCACCTCCACCACCACCACCACCACCCCCATGTCCACCACCATGCCACGTTAGCAGCGTACAGCATGATGTAAGCCACGAATGGGCCCCTGCTCCACCACCACCAATGGCACCGATGCCAGGACCTCCATCTCCACCCCAGCGTATCCACCACGTACATACCATTGTCCACCACCACGTCCATCCACCACCACCACCACCACCACCACCAGTTTGCATGCCAGCATGCGTACAGAGCTGTGCGCCAGCTTGCCCTGCGATGTGCTGTAAGAAGAACAAGGTAACTGAAATATAAATTAATTGTCCAGCACAAAGGCTGTTCAGTTATTATCTGCAGTGAAATACTATGTAAATTACTCACAGTTTTTAACCACAAATTAACAACACAACATGACATAACTAACATGAGCTGTTTGGATTTCTTTCTTTCTCAGGTCACCCAGGACAAGAGCAACGACGTCGAAGCCTCATCTGAAAATGACGAGGATGAAGATGAAGCTCCCGAGGATGACGATAAGGAAGACGACAAGGCCGAAGACAAGGCTGAAGAGAAAGAAGAGGAAAAGGCCGAAGAAAAGGAAGACAAAGAAGAGGAAAAAGTTGAGAAAGAAGATAAGCCTGCCCCAAAAAAGACCAGCAAGGCTAAGAAAGACTAAGTCCTCTTTTCTAGATCACATAAACTCTTCTAAGAAGTTCTCCAATTTTATGTCAGAGCGGATTTCGTTAAGGAGTCACTATTTGTAAATGCTCTCCCTTGTACATCATGCGTACGTATTATACTCTAGAAATTCGACAAACTAGAAGATGTGCTGTAGAATAGTCGTTTCGCTGGTTAACGGCTATAGAGAAACGAAGTAATGTACAAATAAAACATGTCGTTTTACGAAAATATTTGACCAGAGTGTTTCATTTAACAATTAGTTTGAAGAAGACCCAGCGTCCGCGTGAAAATTCATGCATTAAAACCTGGCCTATTTCTTGTTGAATTGAATTGAATTGCCCACAAAAGGCACCCTAACTGTTTCCTCAAAAATGTATCGATGTATGTCTTCAACCTGCTTTTGATTAGTGGATGTATGCTTTATTCATTTTTAAATCAAGAAATTATGACCTCTCGCTTGGCCGGGTTCTGAAGAATGTAGCTTGCGAATACAGCTCATTTTACGGCGCGCGAGGAGAGGCGGCTGTATTCGCAGGTTATGAAGAATGTCGGCTATCTGCAATATAGCATAAAATTCAATTTCTTAACTTGCTGGGCACTTATTTTATGAATAAGATAAAGTTTATGGCAAAGACTTTTCGTATAAAACTAAAACTAATACTTCAACTTTCAGATAAGCCTAGCATACTTTACCCAAATTTATTTCTCGGGGTACTAATACTAATCTTATTCAAATGAGCTCCTGCTTACCCGAATTGATAGAAAGCGTATCTTCACCAGTTGTAGATCCGATATTGGAACGGCAATTTTTAATGTTTGGTGATTAAAATTGTCTTAACTAGTTTCAGTATTCACTAAAAGCGTTTCTGAAGCGTTCTTAATCTTTGATTACTCGAATTAATAACATGTGTCTTTTTGCTTTTTTCTGACTAGTTCTCTTTTTTGTTAACAAGGGAAAACTGACAAAAATGACTTTTTTGAGAACCATTTTAATTAAGCGTAGTCTTCAAACGCTCCTTGAAAAATCCTCATCTCCAATAACGTACAACACCGGCAAAGCACTCTACAGTAGCCCTATCGAAACGCTTAAGTTCAGAATTTATTCCACGTTGTAGAAACTTTGATTTACAATGTGGAAAATCGTCGGCACGAAGTTCGTAGTTTTCTCAAATTGCTCACTTCCGAGTTCTCGAAAAAGAGGCTTCGTGTGAAATCACGCTTGTTCTGTCATTCTTTTCTCTATGACTTGTACACTTTTCAGCAACAGAAAAAGTCAAAGAAATGTCAGTTGTTTCGAGCCTCGCTTTTATGCATCTTTATCGAGAACTCAAACGTTTGAGGCTTGACGACCATTATATACTTGAAATATTAATCGCATCTTCCGTAACCATTTTAGCAAAGTCCACCAATTTTAAAAATCTCTAAAACCAGTCCACAAGAGTACGAAATGAAAATTTTCTTCTTTCCGTAAATAAAATTGACCTTTAATTACTTTTGACTCAGTTTCTGGAGCAACAGAATGTTGTTCGTTATATTATATCTGATCTTTCAACATCCATCCATCCATCTATTCATTGATCCAAAACAAAATCCTTCTGTTATCCGATCTCTCTAATTTTATTGCCATCAACAATAGATACTTGAGTCTCCCAGGAATGGTTAAAAACCCTCTTCATTCTAACTTCTGCACGCTATATGGGTACTCTAGGGCAACGAATTGTGAATAAGGTCGGGTCGCCCGGCCCATTTTCAAATTACAAGTGTTATGTAGGTAGCTCTTTATATTCAAGTGCCCTAAGCTTCACAACTTCAGACATGTTTGAAAAACAAGTAGTGAAATTTACAACGAGCATTTCTGCACGGGATATTATCAAAGTCCTTGGAATCTTAAAGTCCCAACTCTCGCGTACATTTTTTATTTTTATGCCCTTTGTCTTAATTATCGGAAGAAACAGCTCTTTTTTGCATTGGAATTACAGTGGAATCTTTTACTTGAGTTCTTAATTTTTTGATTGTTGTTATAGCCACCCAAATCGTAGAACAGGGACCAGTAGCTTCGTGTGTGACGCAAGACGTAAACAAAATTGTCAGTGAATTTCTTAGATTAGATTTTGCAGGTACGATGACAAAAGATACTGTCAGCCACCGAAAACTCAAACAACTTTGACAGCCTTGTGATAGACGAGATACTTCCAAGAATAAATAAAAAATCAATGCTTTTGATTAGATATTCCTTGATTCTTTTTTTGTCAACGCCCAGCATGGTTTGGTGATCCATAAACGCACGACGATTCAAGCGTTGAAGTGAAACCCTAAGGGGTGCAAAGTTGTTTTTCTTGTTTTTGACACTTTGCCAGAAAGCAAAAATGTGAAATTGTGTGTAAAGAGTTGATAGTGTGTTAAGGAGTATGACCTCATCGGCCAAGTGTGACTTTGTCAGAAACAAGTCATTCATGGGACATGATGTCAACATTGCAAACCAAGGACCATTAACTAATGCCACCCGTTAGTCTAGGTCACATGACCCAATCGTAATTATCAGCCAATCAGAAGTGGCTTGGAATAGCAACAGTGACCACAGTCACCCTTGCTCATAATTTATAACTTTTGCATTCTAAAGCAACCCGCATCCAAAGGAGATCATTCATAGTGACTCGCTTCTCTACTTAAGGTAGGTTTAGTATTTCCAGAGGACTCAAAAAAATATTAACTTACTTGAATATTTTGCTTTATTATAAACACTAAGACACTAGTTAATTCTCTCTAGAAAGGAAGTAAGTACAATTAGGTTAAATTTATCCCCGAATTTGTCGCTCGGTACAAGGACAATTATGTCGTACTTACTTCTTGTCTCTGATTGTCTGGTAAGTTATCTCAACCAACGACTTATATTTTTCAATTCTAAAGATCTTTTTGCTCTATTTTCTTCATTTATTAGATATATATAATGGCTCGTGTAGCAATCTTAATCTTAGCCGTCGTTGTGTGCGTCAGCGCAAACCCCTTGGGTAAGTAGACTTATGACATGACATGATTATCATAAACTACTATCTTCAAGATTATTATAATCTAACTAAAACTAAATTCAAGTTTATAATCATCTTTTTTGTAACTTAGATCATAACACTGTTGACTTACGGGTTGCCTTAACTAAACATGTAATTATCACGTTTGAATACTAAATGAACAAAAGATAATAAAAAATATTGATGCCTGACAATAAAACTTAACTGAGACACTGGGACAATTTTGCAAGAATGAGCAGCACTTTCTAGATTTGTATTTCAATGTCTGATTAATGTATAATTTGATTCTGGGCTAATCTATTTATTCTTTATAGATATTTTAATTTATTTGTCGATATGTTCTTATTTTGAAATCTTTTTCCAAAGTTTTCTAAATGAACATTTATCAAACGTCTAGATACATTTGGCGAGTTTGGGTTACTTGATCGAATCTTAAGGATTTAAGTGCAAAATCAATAATAACCGGTACCAGAAATAATGATTAACCTGCCTGTTAAACCTAAATAATTCTTAGAACTTAACTTCTATAGCTTACGAGCTATCTATTTTTATCGGATGCACACTACATAATGGCGGGGCTATTTCTGGTATCAGAGAAGCTTTATATTTTCATACAGCAAAGTTTTATGGAATCGTTACAACAATTTGAAAAAAGGCTGTTGGTTGGAGATCTTGAAATCTGAAAATCTGAGACTGAGAGGAATTGAGGGCACGAGCCGTGAATTTAATCTTAAATCAAGTTTTATCTTTAAATTAAATTTTATCTTTTAGTCATTTGCGATCAGTAAATAGCTAAATACGACAGCACCTTTGAGCGATGACCTGCGCTGGCGAATTGTCTGGCTTAGATTTCAGATTCCAGATCGCCGACTGATAGCCTTTTATGAAACAGGTGTATAGCACATTATGATTCCCTAAGCTAATGCTACGAATTAAGTTGTTTTTTTTTTTATTGATTTGAGTTCATTTGTTCATTTATTACACAGTCAAAAGAGATGCTAACCCATGTGGATATGGATGTGCTCCACCAAGCTGTTCATACGCATGCCCAGCTGTTTGCTGTGCTCCTCCCCCACCACCCCCTCCCCCACCACAGATGATCCACCACGTCACTCACGTCCACCACCACAACATCCACCACCAAGCTCCTCAGGCCCCAGCCATGCCCGCCCCACCAATGCCAGCTCCTCCACCAGCTGTTGTCCAGAGCCAGCAACACGTCTGGGAATACGTCCCACCTCCACCATGCGCACCACCATGTGCCCCAGCCATGCCCATGCCTATGCCTATGCCAATGCCAGCACCCATGCCTATGCCAATGCCAATGGCTGCCCCCTGTGCTCCAGCATGTGCCCCAGCTAGCCCATGTGCACCAGGCTGCCCACCAACGTGCTGCAAGAAGCGCTCTGGATAAGATGTTTTCCCTTTTGACACTTGACGTGACAACAACAAAATTATGCGACAAGACTTTTGAAGCTTTCTTGCTTGAAATACTTGCCGTATTTGTACATTGCTTTGCTATGAGCAAATTTAGAAGAAGAGCTTGGAAGAGCTACACGATGTCTGGTGTGGATACTTTTTTCAAGTACATAATGTAGTTTTATTACGTTACAAAGAAACACTAAGCCAACGTAGCGTGCTCGACCAAGCACGTCATAGTTTGATATTGTGACAATATACATCACTGTATGTAATATGGACGTGTAATAAAGTTAGATGTAGGAATTAAAATCTCTGTTTGTCGTTATTTCAAGAGTAAGCACTAACGTCAAGATAAGAATGGACTTTAATCACGTGGCGGCCATGTTGGTTAAAACAATACGTTTTCCACATGGCCTCGCATTCAAACACTTCAGAACGAGTTCACGCGGGG
This sequence comes from Stichodactyla helianthus, assembly GCA_015163945.2. Lineage (NCBI taxonomy): Eukaryota > Metazoa > Cnidaria > Anthozoa > Actiniaria > Stichodactylidae > Stichodactyla > Stichodactyla helianthus. The sequence goes on along the minus strand of WUAP02109885.1, from coordinate 4,991 downwards.
AAGAACAAAAGTTTTCATTCTCTTGGGAATAAACATGGCGCCCGTGTGATTAAAGCCCATATAAGGCGAGCACGAGAGACCAAGCGAAATTCAGCAATAGAGGAAAACTGTACCACTTTCTCGTGGGGCGGATAGCCCTCGTGTACGCTCTATATACCACCATTAGGTTGCTCAAATTTACGGCAATTCAATATCTTTGAAACCCTCAAAATATAGGAATGAAAGAAATTCCTGTTTCATAATTCCAGTTCAATTTTCACCATTTAATTCTGAATTGACTTACGGAATACATGACCCCAGGTTTCAAAAGCAAAACAGACTTCGTCACTTTTTTAAAATCTTACAGTGAAAATTTATATTACAATTTTGTTCGTAACGATTGGTTCTCAAAGAAAAGAAAATTATCTGTAAGTTGATTTTGAAGACAATGGTTTTACAAAAACTGAGTGGTTTCATTTTAATCGTTTCGAACATGGACTAGAGAAGACGTCTGTTCTTGACGACTATTGCTAATAAAATGTCATAAAACCTGGCCGCCTGCTTGCTGATGAGATACCAATGAAAGTCTTTTCTCTAAATTCAGTCAACATGGTGCCTATGACTTACATGTCACGTAAAAATCTAATCAAAACTAAATAAAATGGTTTGTTTCGTTTAGTGGTTCACTCTGCCTTTATTTTAACATAAAGTATGTTCAAAACAATCTTGTAAAAAACTTCATAATATTGTAGAAGTCTGACAAATCCAACATTATCACATGGAAAAGAATTCAATAAAATTTCTAACAAATTCAGATTTGTAAATGTATAAAACCATTTACTTTATTAGACAATAATTTTTGTTAATAAAGTAAGTACTTTTCGTTTATTTATCAAGTGTTAATTGTATTCTTCCCCCAAAAGAGTGAACACTTTATAAACCATTAAGTTTAAGTAGCCATGAGAATGGCTGAATTATGTAGCCTCTTACAAGCCAAATGTTTTGAAATGCAACAACTTGAATATTTGGTACAGATAACATGGATACATTGAATGCAATCTGCCGGTTTAAGTTGTCGTTATTCATTGAATACGCTTGTCAAAGTTTCGACATTGCAACGGGGAATTTTCAATGATAACATGTTTAGACAATCGAAAACCCTGAAATGTTATCATTTTTCGCTTGGAATAGCACCCTATGATAACCAAAACATTGATTTCGTTGAACTTCTTCAACTCAAAATGACATTAGAAAAATATCGCGTTTTTGTCCAATGACCAAAGACAACCCCAAACATAAGGTGTCGCTATCATTGTTTATATTAAAACCAAGCCGCCCCAGTCGTGCAAAGATCTCAACAGATTTCTGGCGTACGGGCTAAATGGAAAACAAGATTTGTCCTTGTTTGAAATAAATACAAAGAAATCAAATGAAAAAATTATATCGGTAAGAGGTTGAAAATTCATTCGCATTGGGAATTTGATTGATGTTTGAATTAAAGCAATATGTTTACAGCTGAAAAACATTATGAAAGACTAGGAAATAAGGTACAAGCAAGAGACACGAGCTACGAGTGGTCAATTTAGCAAGCAACAGGTGCTTGATGAATAATGGAATGGATAGTGCCATGAGCTATTGACCCAGGATAAAATCAGATGATCTAGTCTCGTAAGCTTGCGACCAACCATATCAACTGCCATATATGGAAGGCGTATTCATGAGTAATTGACATGAGCCAATCAGAATCAAGAGTGGTTATAGACTTCCGAAGCGAGTGTGGCTGAAAGAGAAGGTACTTGTTAGTTGCAGTAGCCCTGTGAGGAAAGGAATCTTTCAGGGATTTATAAAGGTGAGGCTATAACGCTTGATTAATACACTGTGCATTAATTCAAAAAGTGGAATACCGAAGTCGTATTGAAGTTACTTAAGCTAAGGAATTGATACAAAACCCGTCGTAAAATATCTTTAAATTTTAGACCTTTTCATACCAACAAACGGTCCGCCCTTACGATACTTGTAATGAAACACGAACTTAAAAACTATGAAGTTCACACTTATCAAAAATGATAATACCTTCTTGTCTTCATGTATTCCTCCATTCTTACTATTCGTTTCGTTTTCAAATATCACAAATCTAGACGAGATATTTTGGATTTCACGTATCATGGGAAATCAAAAATGCATTAATTGAAATGACTGGTATGAGATAGTGATAAGGTCACTCTAGACATATTGACCTGAAACGATCCCTTGAATAACTTAAAGAGCTTCTGTTTTTTATCTAGCTATTTCTTAAAGTTTTTATAGTTTCTTTTCCCGTTATTCAGTTTTTCCGATTCTATTTTAAATTCATTTAAATGAGTGCCTGTTTTGTTTTCAGAACTATGGACCTCCGAGTCGTAATTTTAGCAATTGTGGCAGTTGCCGTGTGCACAGAAGCCAAAAGCGTGAAAGGTGACGATAACACTATTTATTCTCGTTTTTCAACACCATGTTATTTTCTTCTATTCTTGTGTGTGAACTAATACTGCACTACCCTACAAAACATTAACACGTTGGCCGATGTAAACCCTACCAGTTTTGAAAGTAATGAAAATGTTGAGAATCATATCTGTAATTAGCTTTTTTTTCTCCTTTCATTATTCTTTTTTTTATTTATTTAATTAATTTATTTTTAATAACCTTAATATTGTAGGTCTTTTCGCATCCTTTTATTTCGTAATTTGACCAGTTTTAACCAAAACTCAAGCAAAATGCACGCGAAAAACAGGCGAAACGAGACTCTTTCAACTTCCCCTTTTGAAAATTCCTTGTGTGAACTCTTTCTAAACTGGGATAGAACTCTTCTCGTTGTAAAACTTCAGTTTCCTATAATACATTAGTTGTTCAAAGGCATGGCGATAGTCATCTTGAAAAAAGTAAAGCATTTTTATAATACATAATTCAGCTGTTCTATTATGGTGTTTAATTTGTTTATGAAGAACACCCGAAGACCATTGCAGGTAGTTAAAAAAACACACATAATAATAGTGTTTTTATAACCCAGCAAATAGTAGTCAATAGTTATAGCCATTGAAGCCGTTAAAGTTAATTAAAATGATCAAAGATAAATATTTCGTTTACAGGAAACAAGAAATGTGGATTTAGCTGTTCTCCTCCTTCGTGTGCGCCATCTTGTCCCGTGTCATGCTGTGCGCCGCCACCACCACCTCCACCTCCACCTCCACCACCACCACCACCTCCACCACCACCTCCACCACCAATGACTATGCATCATCATCAACACGTTGTGTCTCATATGATGCACCCAGCCCCTCCTCCACCACCTCCTCCACCACCAGCACCGTGCCCACCTCCTTGCCACCAGCAGACGGTGTCGCATTCTATCCAGTATCACGCATCCCCACCTGGTCCTCCACCAGCACCAATGCCAGCTCCTCCACCAATGCAGATTGACAGCCACCAACACGTCTTCACACATCTTACCCACCCTGCACCACCACCACCACCTCCACCACCACCAGCACCATGCATGCCACCATGCCACACCGTACAGACCGTCCACCAACACGTCCACCACTTCCCGCCACCACCACCACCTCCATGCCCCGTGCCATGCCCAGTGCCATGCCCAGCACCATGTGGAAAGTAAATATGACAAGTCTAACAAGCCTTAATGAGTCCTGTGGACTTTGGATCGATCATTACCAAGACTGGTACAAAGTACTGCAGTACCGTTGTTTTATTTAAGAACACCTCATAGAATTAGGTGCTGGATTAGACACGAAGAAAGAAGACTGACAATGTTTTTGAACATATTAGCTAGTGACGATGACGTTAAACATGGAACAAAATACACATACCTTTCTTTGTAAATAACTGAGCCCAGCTGTATTTTGCCCATATTGTGGTCATTGTTTACGAAGCTGCAGTTTGGGACGCGTAATTTAGAAGTGAAAGTAAGTGTACAATCCGCTGATCTTGTTGAGCCGTGTATTGTTGTGAAAATAAACTTGAAACATTTCATGAACGTACTTTCTGTGATAAATTTAGAATTCATTCAGAAAAATTCTGCGATTCCACGGTTTCACCTTCCGTTCGCCATGCATAATCTATTAAAAGACAAGTTTTCATTGTCTTGAAGTGTTCATTGACCCTCAATACACAAGATCTCAGTTTTAAAAATAGTGGTTTATTATTCCTTTGTTGATCGGAAACGTTTGCGAAGATACATAACTACGGGCGTACTTCAAACACAAAATAACACGTGAACTATAAGGACATTCCAAAAGGGAAAACTTTAAACCATAAAAGTACACTGATCTGTTGTCCTGCGAAAGATGTCTCCGCAAAATTGCACAGACATCAGACATTTGGTCAATTTCCCAAATTAGGAACAAAACAGATCACTTTAAATTCAAATTCGAGGCACTTCACATCGAACACAGTGATAGCGTGCGCTTTCAGCTTGCCTTGATCCAGTAAGCTTGTGAAGTGTCTAACAGATGTGTTTGCTCGACAAGCTTGAGCCATTCTTTTCATATGCTATGATCACTCAATCAGCCGAAATGCCCCTATCATAGCAGAAGCACCGACTCTCAATCTTCCCTTCCATCCAACGCTTGACCCGAGCAGAACTCGTGAGATTTTTTGTTAATACACCATATTCACGATAGCCGCCATGATGTTTTTCATATTGTAATGCAAATTAGCCATAAGGTCTTCCAGAGGGCAAACGTTGGAAGAACAACCATTTTTACAAAAATCGGCAAATTTCAAAAATCATATTGAGTTGTTTGACGAATATTTATCCAAGCATGCGAAAGTTTGTTATGAGGGCGGTTGAAATCAATCCCTGATTTTAAGTTATTTCCCTCCTCGGAAACCACGTGACTTATTAGCATCACAACGAGACAACAAACATGGCAGTTATCGTGAATAGACCCTTTCAGCTTCGTTGTTTGTTTACCCATTTCAGACCACGTGATGTCACTCTTGGGAATTAATTCTTT
>WUAP02109663.1:0-13481 GCA_015163945.2 Stichodactyla helianthus | reverse complement strand
CCGTACCACAGGCAGCCCAATAGTACCCAGATGACCACCCGCAGAGTCACGCCATATCCAGCTACGTACGATGGTGAAAGGATCGCTATGTATTTTCTCGTGGAAATCGTGACTTTTATCATTGTACACATACTAGCACTCTTCTATGGCTGTCTAGTGTTGTTAAAAATCCTCTGGACTGTTGTTAGACATCCTTTAAGCCTTCGTAAAGTCAAGAGATTTAAAGGTAAATTTTGGATGTTGACCGAAGGTTTGTACATTATTTGTACATTTTGAAGTGGTTGTTTCGTCGACTATTTCCTGTGTTATGCTCACAAAATACTATCTTATCATCTGATTCTGGTACTGAATTGAGTAATTCAAACGAGAATTATGTTTTTATAATTATTTTGAATTCTTTAGAATTATTTTTGTTTGATCATAGCGTGGTAGTATGAACTCCGTCGCATCATGTGACTTTTGTTTTGTCTTGCATATTCGCATGCAATTAAATAATGAAACCTTGATTTATTAACCATTCCTTGGTATAAAGGCGAGTCAGCAAAGAAGTTCTCACCTTCAATTTCCTAAACTAAACCAGGAAGATCATTTACATTGTATTTCATAACATTTCGTGAATACAGTGTGGAAAGTCAATGAAGGGGGAAGGGCCGGGGGCAAGAAAGGAGGCATAGTTGCATCTCTCATTTCCAACAGGGATAGCGGAGCTGGACGTTTTCCAAGATGCGCGAGCGTTTTCATTAAATATCGTGGGCGGACTTGAAAACCAAACAATATCTGGACAGAAGTTCATGAAAACTGCAAAATCAAAGACAATAGAATAAAGAAAAAATTTTATATTGACGGAGACGTTCGTACAACAACATCGTTATAGGAAAATAATTATTTTCGAGGTATATTGGAGAAGGATTTGGAGGTTTTTTGCTTTGCGATTGACAAATACAGATTGTAGTATCGAAATATTTAAAAGGATCATTTGATTTTGGAAAGGAAAATTGATTTCAAAATAAAATACTTTGTCTAGCATAATTTTTCTTCAGGAGCCCTGGAAATACCCAACATTTCTATGTTAGGTGCGTGTCTCTCTGCTCATACTGCAGGAGCGTAGCGAGGCCTGAGCAAAAGGGGGGACAATTTTGAGACCCTTTCAACACAAGAATTACTTAAAATTCACTCTATTTAATTTTTTTTCTAATAACTCCAACCGATATGCTGGGATAACAGTGAAATATTGTGAATTAGATTAAAAGAGAAACTTCAAAGTGATAGCATTGGAATCATATCCTTCACACAAAAAGAGGTGCTCTTCCTGACCCACACCTCACTACACCACTGTCATACTGCATGAAAAAGCTTTGTTTTAAAATCTGCTGGCAATTTTTTGATGAAAGTGTTCATGCATCTTGGAAAATGTCTTTTCTGAAAGTGGCAGGGTGGGGTGGGGACTGTGCTAAGCTTAGTAAATCCTTTAACACCATGTAAAAGTGTGGTGGCAGCCCTCTCAACCCTTCTGTCTCTGCTGCCACTGTCCTAAATGGATTAAAAAAGTATCTAGCTTCCTTTTCCCTGTGTCTATCATACTTTTATACATGCAAGGATAATGATTTAACATCACTGAATAAGATTTCCTTTCTATGATTTAATTATAGTTCCAGAATGTCTTATCAATCATGAGTTTGGTGAACACCGTTTTATTAAGACTCCATCCAAAATGGTATTCCATTATGTTGCAAAGGGTGGTCATGACAAGCCACTGATGCTTTGTCTCCATGGATATCCAGAGGTACAGTTTATTTGCAGTCAGTTTGAATATTATAGCATGAATTCCATTTACATTAAAACCATTTAATCAGTTTATGCAAGAAACCATCTGTTACAGTCATTTTTATATTTTTCAATTTTACAAACATTTTCAGTTTTGGTATTCTTGGAGGTATCAGCTCCAGGGGCTCAGTGAGGATTACAGAGTGATTGCCATGGATTTGAGGTGATAATGCTTGCTATATATCATTATTCATCATCTGTAATATAATTAATTAGGTATTAAATTAAATAAATAATGTACTTCTTTATTGCAGAGGATATGGTGAGACAGACCGTCCAAAGGGGAGATCTATGTACACCATGGACAAAGTAACTCAAGATATCAAAGAATTTGTAAGCATATAATATTAGACTGAAAAAACTGCTTTTTATAATAACAATTATTATGTACTGGAGCTTATTTTTACTGAGACCTTGTAAAATGAATTTGACAGATATCAAGTCTTGGGTATTCATCTTGCATCTTGGTTTGTCATGACATGGGGGGATACATAGGATGGTAAGATTTAATGAAATTAAACCACTAGAGGGTCATTTACATACATTGTCCTCTTTCATTACAATGTTGACCTTTGGCTTGTTTAAGGTGAGGGGGACACTGAATCATCGTCAACAATAGGAACTCAAAAAAAAAGCTTGCTGTGCTATTAATGACAATAGATTGTTTTGATGTGATGTCATAATGAAATTAGGCAATTAAAGACTTTTGTTGCATTGCCATTACAAGGACTGTCCTTGTCTTTTTTGTTTTTCTTCATGATAAATGCTCGATAAACTGACACTATTTTAATTTTTTTTAGGACTTTAGCTCATCAGCATCCAGAACTTGTTGATAAACTGATTCTCCTTAGTTGTCCACATCCAATGTATGTGTCGCCACATCAAACAACAAAATTATTGAACTATTGCAATTTAGTAATGATGAAAAATAAAGAAAGAACCTTGATTTATTTCTAACTATTTCTGTAATTATTTTTCTAGGTGTGCAGATAAATACACTATCACCCATCCTTCTCAATTAATGATCAAATCTTGGGTAAGAAACAATTAGCAATTAATTACAAAGTTTACTCTGCATTTCATGGGGTTGGTACTGCTTGCAGCTAGCAGTAGCCAGCAAGATCATTTAAGTTAATTTTCTCTTCCAGTTTGTACATTATAGCAGAAAATAGACCCTTAAATTTAAATTTCCTGTTTCAGTTTGTCTTCTTTTTTCAACTACCCTACCTTCCTGAGCTATGGATATGCTTGAATGACTTTGCTTATTTAAATGATGTCTTCAGAGGTCAGGAGCTGGTAAGTAATCTTGTTTGTCTATTGATGCTAAAAAACTTGGTGCAGACCCAGTAGGGACCAAAGGATGTGTGTGTGGTGGTGGTGGTAGTGGTAGTGGTTTGGTGAGGAGGAAGGAGTGTTGGGTGATACTTCTATACAGAAAAATGTTAACTTCTAAATATGTTACAAATTTCCCTCAAAACAGTAGAAACAATACAATTTTCCAAGAGCCTCAATTTCAAACCCTTCCAAGGGAGCATGCCTTAGGACCCCCTCAGTGTTCCTTTGGAAAATAGTTGAGCTGACCCCTTATATCTTGCTTAAGTCCTCAATCCACCTTAGCTAAGTGCATACATTCAGGGTGGATTCAGGATTTTTTAAGGGGTGTGCACCCTTAATTCTCTGGACTCGAGCACTGAAAGTAAATTACCATATATTAAATCCATAATTGACTGTAAGTAGCTCATCTCAGGGGGGGCACACCCACTGCACCCCTTCCCCTCCCCTCATACTATATTAACTCTACTGTCCATCTCCAGGGTGTCAGGCGATCTGGTGCAATAACAGATGAAGATATTGAAGCATATAAATATGCCTTTGGTAGAAAAGGGGCATTAACTCCACCACTGAACTACTTCCGCAACCTGTTGAACAGACCACAGGGATCCCACGTCATTTATTATCGTCGGTTTAGAAAACCAGTTCTTATTATATGGGTATGGTTTTAGTTTAATTCTCCAACAAATGGTTAATCATTTCTTTAAAAAAAGACTTAAAATTGCATGTCTTTTTAACAGTAATGTTGCCTTCTTTAACAAATTTCAGAAAGTTGCACTGAAAGATTACATGCGGTTTCTCATTCTGTTTCCCTCGGCACAAATTGCACCCAAAAAGCTGCAATGTGCTTGCTGTAATTTTTCAGAAATTAAACGAAAACTACACGCCTGATTATTCTTTTAGAATATTCTTTGCAGCACAGTCATTACCATTTGACTTTAACATTCACCAAGGTGATGGTTTGTGTCTTACCCTAACTTGATTATTACAGGGCACTGGAGATGGAGCTCTTGAATCTGGGATGCTTGAAGGAACAGAACGATTTGCACCCAACCTTACAATAAGGCAAGTCATATCCTTACACATTATGGTTTGTGAGTTGATAACAATTAATAATGGTTTCTTGGTTTGCTGGGGCACTCTTAGAAGCAAGTTTTTTTCATACACTTTACGCTACAACTGTCTCTGGATTGGATTAGTTTTTTTTACATTTGAAATGGCAGAGCACGGTCACAGTACGGAATTGATGACGCCTGTTGAATCAGCCTAAAAAAGTGCACAGAAAATTCTTGCAGTTGCTTTCGTCTTTGAAGTTGGCTTAATGTCAACAAAGCATTATTTGTAGCAAGCACACAGGAGTCAAGATGGAATATGCACTGCGCTTCACTGCCACGTTGCCTCTGCTAAACCACAGGGAGCCATCATCTCTAATTCTTATCCACACCCTTAATGATTCATGTGGCTCACTATTTTGTTTTTTCTTTGATCCAGATATGTAGATGGCGCTTCACACTGGGTACAGCAAGAAGAACCAGAGATAGTTAATGACTGCATTCATGACTTTTTAACGGCGAATTCTTATGAAATGGTATATCAACCAGAATAGAACGATTTTTTATGCTCTGTGGAAAAGGTGCTTGGTCGTCCATAGCCCAAAAAGTCCTACTGAAGCTCATGCAAACGTCGAAATGCGCTTGCTGAGCGGAAAGCTGTCGGTGAGGGCCTTTCAATCATTTTCGATGATACAATAGTTAACAGTTACACAGGAAGTGACGAAAGCACGAAAGAAGGCGAAATTTCCTGCATGCTTCTATAACTGAACGGAGCAAAGTTGAAGCTGTTCTACTTGTTTTATATAGAAAGAAAATTGAAAGACAGTTTTACCTTTCCTTCGAGCTCTTTTCTTTTGGAAAAGCCGAAATGACGAATGATGACGAAATCTGTGATTCATACTCTGATGGAGCACAGTCTTCTGCCAATCAGATTGCGCGAAACAAAGTAACTATATTGTAATGATTATTATAAAATAACTACTAAGAATCTCGCTTTCTGATTGACCGAGGCACGTGCTTTAGGATTTCTTTAATAGAACATGATTTATAAATATGTAAAAGGATTTTCTGCTGTATTTGTGCTCCGCAATTTTAACAATTTTATATGCAGAAGAATTTTATACAATAGCTAGGACTTTGAAATATAGCTTTTTGCAAAAGACGAATGCTAGTTATATTTTAACCTGTAAACCCATACGCTTTTCGCTGCGCGCAATGTTGATCTTAGGAGACGCTTGTAAGTTGGTATAAATTGATAACCGGGGATAAAAGAATGTAAATAATTTTTCTCTTTAAAGGTCAATTAAAAAAGATTGTTATCATAAATGTTAAAAAAGAAAAAGAATAATAAATATTTATATCTCAAATGCGATGCTCTTTTTCAGTTTAGAATTGGTGTTGATCACTGTACATGCGTGGGAAAGGAAACATTTCTGGGATCTCTTTGGCATTCTGGTCAAAAATGCCCTTCCACCTTCAACTGGGCATTTGTGGTAGGCCTTATCTCCTGCGCAGTCGCTGTTAGGGTCTTCTCTGGGTGCTATTTCCCTTAAGAGCGTTCAGAGATGACCCTAACATCGGCTGCGCAGGAGACTATGAGTAGACCAGTCTTAGAATGTCTTTTGTGTCTCCGTTTCCTATAAAAAAGGTTGCGCTATACCTATCTTGTTGGCATGGAGGTGGGTATATGGGTGGAAGTCACGTGATATGTCAATGCATGCACATGCGAAGTTTTTAAAGGCAACTAGTTCTGTCATAGCTATGGAAATAATTTTTCCCTTCGACTCGTCAGGCAAAAAGCTCCTGCCTGTTGTTCGATTAACGGCCAAGATGTTGATTTTCTAAAATGGCCTAAGATACCCCCCCTCCCCAACTCAATCCTATATCCATTTTCCGATTCCTTATTCCACTTCGTACACTATCCCATCGTAACTGACGAACAGTCGACATATCTATCTATCTAAGTTACTATCTAGAAATCGTACTTTCAGAAATTAGCTTCCCGGTAGCCGGGTATGAGTGCCAGGATTATTATTACCAGCAACCGGGTATTTAGTGCATGCCAGGATTAGATTCCCGGCTGTCGGGTATTGAGTGCCAGGAAGAAAAAAGGAGACACATGATATACCAGATATACGACTAGTTAACAGTTTGTTCATGTTGTGGGTACCAGTGGTATTAATGTACTTGGTGTTAATCTGCAATCACAAACACAATGGTAATGCTCATCGGCGAGTAAAGTGGCGAAGGATATCATTGCGAACCAGAAATGGTAAGGGTTGAATTCTTAGAATTTTTAATTTTAGCACACTATTTATGGTGGAAAGGTTACAAATGAAGCCATTTGTGCAAAAATCAAGGTATAAGTGACGACACAAGACTACGAAAGAAGGACAAGGAGACTTTCAGTTACTTCAGCTCTTACTTTTTGGTTCGTTTGTTCACCCAGCAACCTCTTACATCGCATTTCCCCTTCTCTATTCCCTTGCTAAGTTTATTTTTGTCGTGTTTTATCCCGTTAATCCATTTTTTTGTTTTCATTCTTTGTGGGATTTGCGGGATATCCCATTCCATTACCCAGCATGCGAAGCGCTGTTGTTATTGGTAGTAACCACTGTGCAGGGTATATGAGCTGTTCATGGGCTCAGGTGTGCCGCCATTACTGTTCGCTGCAGCTCAAGCGGAAAGCTCAAGTACAGAATTCAAACTCTTCAAAATACTCCATGTAAATCCTCATTTCCTTCCCAGAAACCAGCCAGAAGCTACCAAAAGAACTTCCACCTTGGCTTCGCAGCCAGAATGGAGAAATACAGCAAAGTTGTGGTTGGTACGAAGGTCGACATCCAACGGACTGATGGTGAGTGTGTTTTAAACCAAAATTGACGGTTTTTTTCAGGCGTTTATATTTTCTTACACTCTGACAACGGTTAGTTACCGTGAATTCCTAAATCTCCCAGGCACAAGGATTTCTTCCTCTAGTTTTTTAATGATACATAGTGGTAATTTTTCTCGTCAAACCTCAAACAAGGACAGGTCAAATGGAGAGAGAAAAACGTCTCCTTTTTCGCCTTCGTTTTTTTGATGTTTGTCTTAGTTACAGCAAAAACTAAAATATTAAAGCAATATTACTTGAACCCAAGACTATCCAAAATATAGATAGTACAAAACTATGAACGCTTCAAAGCGTAAAAATATTTGTCTCTAATTTGAACCTGGCTGTTTGTAGTGTAGTACATTGTATGATTAATTTATTTACCCCGAAGATCACTAGGTGTGTGTCTGATGGTATTCCGGTAAGTTACGTTATTTTTAATTTAAATATTTTGGAATTATGAATTTATATTCTTCCAGTACATTATCAGCTAATTTATCTATGACAAGGGGTTGATATTTCAATGGATTTACCATACTTCCGATCTTTGAGCAGAGATCACATATTGTAAACAAAGTGGGAGAAATTTTCCAAGATATAAAATATTATCTTTTTTGCATTGCCCCACGCTTAAACACTCTAGGAAAACTTTCAAATGATCACTTAATTAAATCAATAGCCTATAAACTGGAATTAGAGGATTTTTTGTAAAATCTGTAGCTCATGTATCTATTATAATCTTGATACAGCGTACTATAAAAAAAAAAAAAAAAAAAAAAAAGAAAAAGAAAATGGTCACTCCTTTTTTGTTTTTGATTTATTTCTGAAGGTAATACGTTTAAAATAAATTTATATTTTTGTTTAGTATTTAATTTTATGCTTCTTGCTATCTGCAGTAACACGTACCAAGAAAAGCATTTTCTTTTTTGGGAGGTGTCAAATAACAAACAGGGTGTATCAGCCCTTTTGCTGTTTTTCAATATTCATTTTTCTAAGGACCAATTCATGTGTCACAAATTCTTATACCAATACTATCCTTTATAGATAATGTATACTATGTAAGTACAGATTGACAGTATTCATGTTGTCTTTCATTCAGACAAGCCATGTGTGTAGTACCTTGTTGGTAATAACCACAGTGCTACACAGACAATCTGGTACCTTAGCTGTGTTGCAAATACCTTGGTCATTTTACTCTCACACCAAAATACATAATTATCAGCAGTCTTATTTCATGTGCATAAATTTCCATGTCTAAGAATATTCATGTGTAATGAAGTATCTCATATTTACATGCAAGGCCAATGATACATATGAACGTTATTGCCTATTGGAATGCCCTGTGATAAAACTTAGCTATTAATCATACAAAAATCTCAGCATGTAAAAGATAAGGATAATTCTCCCCTATACCATGTGAAATCACATAATTCCATTTTACAAATAGATTGCATTCTAAAGCAGGTGATCAAAAAGTAGTCCTTAATTCGTATATGCCATTTGTGTCTGTTTCCTAAGTGGTTCATTTAATGTTTCCTTTCCATTTAAAGCCGACACCACAGGTCCACATTGTGTCACAGATCCTGTGTTTGTGGTCATTAAGAATTTATCCTGGTTTGTGGTCTGTAAATAGTAGTGACCTTCTGTTAAAATCACAGACATAATGTCTTAACAGTAGCTGGAAGAAGGCTAAAATCTACCGGTAGTTATGTAAAAATACTGCCAAATAAAATGGAATTTTTCCAAATCATTTAGAAACCTATAGTTACTCTACATCATTAAAACACTAAATGCAAATTAAACTTCATATATTAATTTATAATGCTTTTTTAATTTTGAGGACAGTACGTTATTTATATAAATGTATATTATAATTTGTACAAAATCTTGGGATGATTTTATTTCATTCAGTTCTGTAGATTTCATTCAAAAATTCACTGCATTGCCAAAAGCTTATCTACTTCAAGGCTTAACTTTTGAGTCTTTGTTCTGATAAGACAATAATTATATTGAATGTGAATAATTACCAGATGTACAAATGAAAAATAGGTTATATTATACTAACTAAAGAAAACAGTTGTTGATTTTATCTTTTAAATATTTTTTAGAAAGATAGTCCTAATTCCTGCCAGGCACTGCTTTTGTCGTCGACAGGGTTACTGTATTAATCAGAGAATAAAAAAGAAAATTTGTTGATACTGATAGAGATAAATTTAGCTATGACTAACAGGCGCTTGTTGAAAGAATTGAATTCAATAAGGTTTTGTTACCAGTAATTCTAGACTGTGCTGTATTCTAATATATATATTTAAAAAAAAAAAAAAAAAAAAAACAGACAGTGGGATTTATTAATGCCCTTTATTATATACCATTTTAGTCGCAGTTTGATTCATGTATCTTTTGCCATCAGTAATACACTGTATAATATATGTGTTTATTGCCTTGAAAAAAATCTATGAATAATTTTTGTTATTATGGATTTAGATGTTTTCCAATCTGCATATTATGTATATATTTAAATTTTACAGGAAAAATAACACCTTTTCCTTCCACTCCAAGAAAAGGAAGAGAAATGAAAACAGTTGTTTAATGTGGATTTTCCTGTAATTTTTAGATTTTTGGAAGTTTTGTAACTGTTATGATATAAATGAGTCTGAAAAATAAATATTTATATACCACGAGAAGGGCAATAAACCTTTTTAGAACTAAACTGAATAGTAATCAGGTTTATAGTGGTAATCTTATATCAAATTTAAAGAGATTGATTTATTCATATACATTTTCAAAATTAAAAATAAGCTAATGAATAAATAATGGATAGATGGATGGATGAATATGAATACTTTATTTAAAAGAGTGTAACATTAAATAGCAAATAAATAGCAAGGAAATTGCATCCTGGTCTTTCAATATACAGTGAATTGAATTACGGCAGTAATTTTTGGACTGTGCTCTTTATTTAGCTAAAAAACTCAAACTGTTGAGATTACAAAAAAAAAGGTTATTATTCAGAATTCTTAAGGCTAATAAAGATCGAAACGACTTTTAGAAATTGCGCTGTACTTACAATTCTGTGCCATATTTGAACTTGAAAATTTGCTTGAGTTTACTTCTGATCTTGGACTGCGCGACTAACCGACTGAATGCTAATAAACTTACTTTGCTTTAAATACTATACTCTAGAGACCTTAATTAATCCGAGGTTACGTAATGAATTGTTGTCTTTATGGCACTTGTGAATTTCTTTTAACTAGATTCTTAAAGTTCGTAACATACAGAAATTAAAGTCACTGAAATTATTTGAAAACTACAGTATGAGGGTTTAAAAGGCACAAAAAGTTTGACGTAATCCTAACATTTTGCCAACCCTTTTGGAAGTCTCAAAAATTGTGCCTCTTCCCCTTTCTCCACCCCATCGCTTCCTCCCTGCTAATTTATGACAATTCTATAACAATGCCTATTCAATTTTGAAATTCTGTAGGTCGTGTCCACTCAGCATTAGTTAGTGGCGTGAATCTAGAAACGAAGAGTGTTACAGTTGAATGGTTTGAAAATGGAGAAACAAAGGGAAAAGAGGTAAGAGAAAGCAGAAAAATAAAATGAACACTTGGGAAAAAATGAAATATGACTCAGACAATAAGTAATGACACAAAGCATTATGGTAATTTGAGTATATTAGTTGAATTATTACATTTACCCGAGCCTAAAAATCATTAATGCACCCTCTTTTTCGAAGTAGCACCCCCACTTTCTAAATATTGACACATCCCTAATAATGGAAATAATTAAAAAACCATAACTGCAGAAGATATTGCAATGATTCTTTTAAAAATATTTGATAATTACTTTCAGATTGAGATAGAACAAGTCTTAGCTCTTAATCCAGCACTTAATGTTCAGATCAAGCCACCAACAAAGTCAGTTCCTACAGCAAACAAAAGAATTACCAATACTCCTAATAATGTCAAGGTTGGTGATTTGAATAGTTTTTAGACATGAACTTTCATTTGGTTTTCATAAAATTGATGGTTTATTTTATATCAAAATATTTTTTTCATTTTAGAATGCAAAAGTGGAGTCTACTGCAGCTCCAACACCAAGAGTTGCAAGAGGTAAATCTAAGTGTATCTTAAACTATTATGTTACTATTAATAGACCATTTATCCTAAAAGCAGATGAGATGTTTGGTGATACAGTAGATACTGGTATCTGATTTATACTTCTGGATTTCATTCAGTATGGTAGATGATGTTACATGTATTTGCCTAAGTGTAACATTTTCCAGACCTGTCATTCCCTTAAGTAAGATTTCTTTCTTTTCTAGTAACTAACATACATCAATTATTGATAATACACAAACAGGCCGTTAAACACATGGAGCCACCAGCGGACCAGCCACTGCTGTGGCTTTCACTACGTATGTAGCCGTGTGGCCTTAGGGCTATGGAAACGGAGATAGGCACCGCCCTATACATCACTCGGCGTGGGTAGGATTTAGCTTTACAAACAGGCCAAGGGAATGACCATTTGTCTGAGACAGGAAAATGTCTATTTAGATGAATGAATGAATGAATGAATTTATCTTTTATAGTTGATGACTAGTTTGTGATATTTGGTTTATTTCACATGCATAAACTTTTTTAAATGTTGCAGGGAAAAGTGAAAGACCAACCAATCTGAACCTGAATGAAGCTGAAAATGGCCCAGTGTCTGACACCCCTCAAAGAAAGGACAGCACCAATTCTAACCCTTGTAAGAGAAAGCTAATGCATTGTTTGCCTCAGTAGATATAAAACAGCTTGTATGTTATTGTTGTTTAATTGCTGTTGTTATTGCTATTGTTGTTGCTGTTGCTATTGCTATTGCTATTGCTATTGTTATTGCTATTGCTGTTGCTATTGCTGTTGCTATTGCTGTTGCTATTGCTGTTGCTGTTGCTGTTGCTATTGCTATTGCTATTGCTATTGCTATTGCTATTGCTATTGTTATTGTATAATCATGTACTTCATACCTATGTCTTGAAGGGAATTACACAGTAATGTTATGCTTAAAAGAAATTGAATGCATTTCTGGACTAACAGTGTCTGACATAATTAAATATGCTCTAGCAAACAGACGACGATCAAATTGTGTTAAAGAAGTTGAAAGGTTGAAAAAGAACAGAGAAGAAAGAAGGTGAGAATAAAACAATTAGATGTCTGACCACCATTGCTAGGATGATTACCTTATTTTCTCTTTTTGGTTGATATATGTTAATTTCTCACTTGAATAAATAAATATTGCACAGAAAATGATCCCAAATTAAATATCATCTAGATTATTACATTGTAATGATCATTAATGGACCTTCCCAGAGTTACTAATAATTCTCCTTGGTTTAGCATGTGAAACAAGGTCAGGATCTGGTTAGGGGCAAAGGATATAAAGGAGACTACAGAAATTGAATGGAAAACAAACAGTGTTTTGTCAAATGTGCATTAAAATGTGAAAGGATGTCAATGGATTTACCAAATAGGATATCTGAGTAGCAGAGCTTTCCCTATTCTTGTTTAGACACAACACACAAATTTCCTCAAAACCTGACCTGTACCCTGACCTCACTGGCTGACGCAAACAGTAAAGAATTGTGGGAAACTCTGGGAAGGAGAGGTCCAACAGATCAGTTGACCTGATAATAAAGTACCTTAGGTAGACATTATTATCAGGTCAGCTGATCTGTTGGCCCTTATATTAATGATCATTACAATGTAATAGAACTATGTGCTTTTTGGTTTACCAGTATTTAAATTTTTATCCTTTTAAATATGTTTTCTAGGGCACAGCAACAGGAACAGAAAGAGATGCAGTTAAGATTACAACAAGAATATGACCCTGGAAACCCAAACTGGCAGTTTTTACAAATGATAAGGTATTTCTTTACAGTAGTTCTTTTTTGTTCATATGTTTTTTGGTCTGAGAAATTTCAAAGCATAGGACCACAAATTTGTAGTCAGTTTTGATGTCACAAAATGATGCTTACTTTTTTCCGTGTTGTTTACAGGGAATATCGAGATGGTTTAGATATTAAAGCTATGACTATGAATGAACCTGTAAGTCTGGGATCTAATCATTAATAATTTTTGGAAATTTTTGTTCCATCCATCTTTGTCAATTATCATGCTCCTTCTGCAGGTTTAAATGCGCTAAGCATTTATAAGTAGAAAATTATTCCACATTGTTGTTGTTCACCAGATTTTTGTTAATTTTTAGTTCTGTTTTTCCTACAGATCGGTGAACATCAGATTTGTGTATGTGTGCGCAAGCGACCTTTATCCAAGAAAGGTAAGAGGCCATAACAAAAATAACAATATATCAACTATAATTATATTAATAAATGCAAGACTGAGTACTCTGGAAATCCC
>WUAP02109552.1:0-16352 GCA_015163945.2 Stichodactyla helianthus | reverse complement strand
TTCTTTTCTTTTCTTTTCTTTTCTTTTCTTTTCTTTTCTTTTCTTTTCTTTTCTTTTCTTTTCTTTTCTTTTCTTTCATTTCCTTTTTCTTTCCTTTTCTTTTCTTTCCTTTCCTTTTTCTTTTCTTTTCTTTTCACTTTCTGTTGTCATTTCTTATATTCATTTGTTCTGAGACAGACCAGTGATCACCATGGCAAACAAGGATGGAAGCAAGCACTTTATTGCCTTTAATAAATATTACTTAAAGGCTTAACCTCGCACAATGTTTGTTTGCAATGCACAAAATTTTCCTGTCTAAGGATTTTCTCTCTAGCTTACTATAGCTTATCAGTTACCATCGAAATAATTTCTATATCCTTGTCAGTAATAAACTGCAAGATATTTCACTATGGATGATGCATCTGAGACGAACTGAACCCTTTAAGGCATTTATAATCAAAGACCCTGTTAAAACACAGACAAGCGCAATCCATTTATATAATTCAATAAACACTCAAGACTTCAAGCTTTAACGAGTCCTTACATGTCCAACATCGATCACGTGATATCTTTATCGTAATTACACATGGGGCAAACTTTAGCAAGTCCACATATTAAAAGTGCAGATGGTATCGAAAAGAGCCTCAGGGCGGTGATATATCGATAAAACTGAACGAAAAATAGCTTTCTGCTGTGAAATTGCGAGATTGTAAATACAAGATCCGCTACGATTTATTCAATCAGTCCTGACGGCCAAAATCAAAAACTCATTCAAACGCTGACATAAAGCGGACAATATTTCAAGTAGGTTGGTAGTGTAACTTTAATTTACTGATCGCTAATTTTAAGGAACCCGTCTAAAGGTATACTCATTAAAGAAAAATCATCGTTTTCGAAGAGAAATTCATGATTATACTTTATGAAATAATGCAATCTATAAAAACGGTCTAAACAGCTCAGTGAAGACAGACGATTCTGTATGTCGAATACAAGTGCCAACAGCCAAACATCTGGTCCAGAGTTCCAGTTATGGTACTATCTTTGTGAGGGTTTGCTTGGGTTTTTAACCATTACAGGAAATGGATTCGTGGTATTTCTTATTTCTACGAGACGTCGTCTTCAAGTAAACCACAATTTCTACATCCTCTCGTTAGCATGGGCAGATCTTTTTCTTGGTTTCTCTCTTCCAACATTTTCCATCCTCTGTTCATATTGCATGAAATGTGACTGGATGGCCTTCTACAAGTTTTTCAACTTTTTCGCCTTCACGTCCGTTGCTAATCTTTGCCTCATGACCCTTGATCGCTACTTCGCCATTATTTACCCTTTATTATACATTAATAAAATGACAAGAACTCTCTTGCTTGCGTCTGTTGCTGTTGTGTGGGGCATAACAGCGTTTGCTGCCATGCTCCCCTTCATCTGGATGTACAGTTCAGACAAGGAATTTGTAAAGAAGTGTAACGATATATACTACCTAACTCTTCTGGTGATTTTTGAGCTTTTACCAGTCGTGATAATGCCAATAGCGTATTTCAGGATCTTTGCTGTTGTACGTAAACATTCGCTTCAAGTGACAATCCAACGAGAGCAGCTCAGCTACAACAACCAATTAGAGATGAGCAATCATGAAACAGAAAATGACACCAAATCGAGTACAGGACAATATTGCCGCAAAGATGACGAACATTATTCTAAAGAAAGAAAATCATCTTGCTTTGATAATGACACTGGTCGGTCTTCCATCATAGTTTTAGGGCTTGTGATATTGTTATTTGCTATGTGCTGGTCGTACGATATCTATATCACATTATGCACAAGGGTCCGTTTGTGTAGGGTTAAAAACATTCATGAAGAAGGAATATCCAACCTACTTATATATCTCAATAGTGCCCTTAATCCATTTGTGTACTTTTTGTTTAAGAAGGACGTAAGAAAAGAACTTAATGAGTGCTTCAAAAGTTCTTAGCTTATTTGACACTAATGGATTGATATTGACTGAAACTATTAAAGTGCATTTCATTGTGCAAATAGCAGTTGGAATGACTGTAAGACCGCGTGCTTTAGATTTTATCAGAGATTAAATTCAATCGGCGATTTGTATATCAGCAGGAATTTTTCTCCGCAAGAATTAGAGATTTCCAATAGCCCACTTTCGATATATGGTTGAGTGATCGCACACAATAAGATCTGAGTCGAGGCTACGGGGGAAAAAAATAATTACGCGGATTATTTCGATGTTATTTGCTTGGTAAATGATTAGATATAGTATGCTTTTTGTTTCTTGAACGTGTTATGTTGCTTAAAGAAACATAACATACTCGATCTTACGATCATTTTATTGTTATTCCCCGGAGCCTCGATTCGGTTCTTATTGTGCGTAATCACTCAACCATATATCGAAAGTTGGCTATTTAGAGACTTTGGTTGCTTAATTTGCATATTGATATCTTGATATAGCTCGTAAGACATCATTTCTTAACTGAATGCATGTGAAGATATATAGTTAATTCAATTAACGTTGTCGCTGAAAAAGCCTAAAGCCTAAAGCTTTGAGAGCGGAATCATTATTTTTTTTTTTTCCACCGTTACATTATTGCAATAGGAAACTCACTGTATGCTTGCGAATTCTACAACTTGGACACATATTCCTTAATTTCTTAGTTAGCCTACAGCAAAGTTTGTTAGTAAACAAAAGATAATTGAAAGCTTTTAGCCTTAAGGCTTTTTTCAGCGACAACGTTAATTGAAACCATCAAATAGCCCCTTGCTATTATCAGTAAAATTATAGAACTTTCTCTATCAGAACTACTAGTCCTTTGACGCTCTGGTCCATGTGGGAGGCGTTAGAAAAATTTAGACATGCGCAGACCATAATGAATACAGAGCATTTAGGGTATTCAGTTTCTTCATTCTCAAATAAATGAAAAGATATGCTTTATAATACCCCAGGAAACTTGGTGCTATTTAGTGAAAATTTCTAATCAAGGCTCACATGAATGGTCGACTGGCTAGAAGTAATGTAGAGGAGACAGATCAGAACTGATCAGCGTGTGGAATTTAAAAGCCCTATAACTTAAACTCCACTGATTTACGCGCAAAAGATACAGCACAGTATAATTTGGTGCAGTGTATTTACCCAAACTGATACGATACCACCTGCTTGAGGAAGTCCTCAGCACCTCTAATTTACGCGGGGTACGAGTGCCAAAATCTTCCTTGACTGATTCGTTTACACGACAAAATTTAGCGGTGACGTGCCGCAAAGCAGAAGGTACCGTAACGTACATTCTTTTCTTTGCTCATTATGGGTTTAAGAATATTAAGAATATCACATATAAAGGTTGAATAAAACATGCTGAAACTTCGGGATAAGGCGAGCATTGATAGGATATTATCATAACTAAAGAAAGGAAAACATTAGAGAAGAACTAATCGACGTTATATTTGGAAAGCTAAGCCTGGTTTACATTAGAAACGCAAGCATAAGCGCGCAAGCAACATGCGCAGACTCAGTAGTGTACTGCTCATTAGCGGTGCTTGTCTTTTCTCACACCTCGGTGATAAATACAGTACTGAGTCTGCGTATGTTGCTTGCACCTATGCTTGCGTCGCTAATGTAACCAGGCTTAAATGACTAAACAAATGAAAATAAAAGTAGACTTAAATTAAAAACGAACTATATTTTAACTATCACTTATAAAGTACTGACTAGTTAATTGAACTCTTGAAATTTTATTTTTGTGAGATCGCGATGCTTCAGCCAAAGGAATATACGGAATATCGACGAAAACTATACTCTCTAACTATCCCTAGTTATATGTGTATCCCCTGCACAGATCCCTAGTTATATGTGAGTGTATCCCCTGCACAGATCCCTAGTTATGTGTGAGTGAGCTAATTTTTACTCCAATATCTTCTTCTATAAAGATTCTATCTTCTTTCTTGCAGAATATATTAGAACCAACAGTTTGTTGAGTTTTTATTGGATGAAAATTAGTACTCGGTTTCCCATCATGCTTTGTAAACGCATTGCCTATTCGAACATGTTCAAAACAACGGCAATTCATCGGCGACGTGAAATTCTCAAGGGCATTAAGGCCTGGGATTTTTAAGAATTTGCCCATTTTATGAAAAATAACCTTATTTTTGTTTCAATCAAAAACGGAAAATGATTTTCAGCTAAGTTATATATTTTTACAAACTTTACATTTTGGTGCCTCTTTCATAAGGTGGGATGTGTCACGTGACCTGTTACGTCACAAAACACGTTCTTTAATTTCCGGTGGTGGAAAAAATAGGAACCAATGTTTTTTCTACATTTTTATTGTTCTCTCTCGGTGTTGTTTATGAACGTGTCTTTGCTGCTCGACCATCGATCTTCTTTAAGGAGATATTATGCAAAATAGATCACGTGATCTCAATTTTTTAGATATCAAGAATTGTTAAAGTTTATGCTTGGAAACCATTGAAGTTAATCTTTCATAATATCCTTAAAATCCCAGGCCTTAATGCACTTGAGTTAGAAAAGCGCCTCACAATTGCTGGTAGCTTAGACGCGCGATTTGGCATCGCAGCTAGAGTCACAGCGAAAATCGCAGTGCTTTATCGAAGAAAACATCGCCCTTGTAAACGGACCTTAAAGCTGCACAGTGACTCATGGAGGGCATTAGATAAATTTAATGGTACCACTGCATAAATGTTGTGAAGCTCGCTCTATTGGATTTGATTATAATTAGCTTGATGTACATGAACTTGCATATTTAAGGAAACAAGCGTTTGACTTCAAATTAAATCCAAAGCAAATATTGCATTTCTACGCCTCTTAGTTCTATTATACCTCGAGCATGCGCCCAGAGCAGTAGCGGAAGCTCTTGACGCGAGTATTCCTAAAGCCAAACGCTATGATGTTCTTATTTTCTTTGAGATACACACTGCTTTCTTACGACCCATAAAGCATTTCGTTTTAGCTCATTTGCATCAAATTTGAGAGACACTTTGCATGAACAAAATAGCTCTCATGTTCAGTGAAGGGTATAACAAAATATTGATTTATTCCGGCAAGTATCCCTCAAAGTCCAGAATACGAAAACAGTGAGAACACACAAAGCTTTCCAGAGGGAGCCCGATATTACAGGGAGCCCAACTACAGTACTTATCGAATCATCCTACAAAGGAACTGCTATTAAAAGCACAATAATGATTATTTACATAGACGTGATGGGTTTGACGAATTTAATTCTGCCTCTGTGTACATAAGGGGACAATTTGGGGTATTTTGGACATTTAAACACAACAGCTGACAGTTAAATATTGAAAAGGAGTGACAGATGAAGTCTTCGTGTTATACAAAAGTGCAGGTGCATCTAACGACCATTAGTAGAACAAATAAACAAAAAGATAGAAGAAGAAACGGTGAAAATAGGAATGTTTTCTTATTTCTTGTCTTTTCCTTTCCTTTCTGTCTCTGTCTTTTTCTTCTTCTTCTTCTTCTTCTTCTTCTTCTTCAGTTTTGCTTCTTTCTTTCAATTAGTCCTGCAGTTAATTTCTGTATGTTTTCTTCTGTTTTTTTTTTGTTTTTTGTTTTTTTTTTTTTTCTTGTTTGCTCATCTCTCTTCTTATTTGTCTTTTCCCTTTTAATCTTTTCCCTTTTGCGTTTTTCTTTTTATTACTCTTTCGGCTGTAGCATACACAGACTAACAGAAACATTAGTTAGTTAGCAATCTCCAATTTAAGCCATTATCGGGCCGAAAGCCCTGAAACGGTAAACCAGAAATGCACGATAAAACTGCGCCACTCAGTGCCGAGCCAATCTGGGTTCAAAACCTTTTCTTGAAATAGGAATAATAATCGTCTCGTTTAAAAAAGTTGAATTGAACCACTATGGGAATTGATACCTAAACTCATCCACGGTGACGTGATATTATTATGATATAACAAAACATAGGTGCATTAAGAAAGACAATTGTCTATCGTAAATAAAGCCATGAAGAGAAATTGTCTATTAGTAACTAAAAGTGTTTAGTTTCTTATCAACTTTATTTATAGCAGATAAGACAGATTTGTAACCAAAAACACCTCTCTTTTGACTCCTTGTTCGATAGTTCTATGCTTACTACACCTTCGCCTCTTTGCCTGTTTATAGTTTGCATAATAAAGGAAAAATGTCACACGTTCTACAGTGGGGTAGGGGTGTTATCTATAGCCAATTGTCACGTTTCGCGCCTTTACAATAGATCATGTGCGCAAATTCGAAAGTCTTCTTTTTTAATACGTCCTTCTGCAGAAAGTGTTTATCTCGCCTAAATGCGAGTTTAGACCCTAGAGTAGACCTTCTTGCGCCTCATTTATAGGCTATTGACTTTAGTTCTAGTTATAAAATTTAATTCTTGATGGATAGAAAATGAAATTCTCTGTTGTGGGACTGGAGCCAGATAGACAGCTGGCCAAATACTTGGCACCGCATCAATACTATCCACGTACAGAGATGGAAGAGAAAAAGAGCTGTAGTAGGAGCCATTCAAAAAGGAGGGCATCTTTCCAGCAAAGTAAAGGGCAGTTTTTTCGAACTGACGTTTTACAATCATGCCACTCAATGCAACTTTCACGAGTCCTGAATTATCTTCAAAATCTTCCAGGTTGATAGACTGGTACGACATTTTATCCTTTGCTATTGCCTTGGTAGGAATAGTGGGCAACTCGTGTGTAATTCATCTTGTGAGGACTCGCTCTTCTCTGAAAGAAACCTGTAATTCTTTCATATTATCGCTGGCTGTTGCAGATTTATTAATTGTCTTAGTCATTCAGCCTTCTAGGTTCGCCTGTGGTTTGTTTACGGCCATTTGCGACATCCAACTTCAGCGAGTCTTCAGTGAGCTTTTCGTTTACTGGTCTGTTTACAATCTATGTGGTATGACAGTGGAAAGATACGTGTCCATCGTCTTTCCAATGAAGCATAAAACCTTGATGTCCAAAGAGAGAGTTGTTGCATTGATTGCCTTCTGTTGGCTGACTCCCCTCTTAAACTTTGCTTTGCACTTCCCTTGGTTTTATTCCGAATCGATTGAGACAAAAATGTTCTGGCTGCGCACCTTTACTGCTATAGAAACATGTACAATGGTGGGGATTCCGTCTATCATTCTCGTCCTTTTGTATATAAGGATTTTTTTCGTTGCACAGAGACATCGTAAAATAACTGCCAACCAAATAGGGATGGTAAACTACAACAAAC
The DNA here is from genome assembly GCA_015163945.2 of Stichodactyla helianthus. Lineage (NCBI taxonomy): Eukaryota > Metazoa > Cnidaria > Anthozoa > Actiniaria > Stichodactylidae > Stichodactyla > Stichodactyla helianthus. The sequence goes on along the minus strand of WUAP02109552.1, from coordinate 9,142 downwards.
ACGTGTCAAACTCAGTTATAGAGCGACTACAGCAAGAAAATAAAAGGACAACGGAGCGATATGATAGCGCGCGTGTTGTTGCAGAGGGAAGGTCTGAAAATGAAGAGATGAGCAAAAACAAATACGAAGAACAACACCCAGATCATTCACATGAATTTATGTCCAACGAATCCAGTCGTCCAATAGATGACATAAACAGTGCTTTAGAATCAAAAGAGGTTTGTGAGTACCGCAATAGATACACAGAAAAGCATTATAACAAGGGAAGTATACAGACTTCTAAAAGCCTTGATAATACGGCTGATAAAAAAGATATCGTGGAACTATCTATTGATGAGGGGATTGTGATAAACGATAGCACTCTTAAACAAGAAAGAAAAGTTGAAATACCGGATAAAAAGAGTGCGAAAGAAAAACCTGGATTTTTGAGAATGTTTTCTGGGTATTCAATGCTTGACATGTACAATACTCAATCAAGTTTTAATAACTCGAAGCAATCCATTAAGAAAAGACTAGATCGGTTATTAAATTCAAAGCGAAGGCGATCGGGAGCGTCTGTTATTGGCTGCGTGATTGGAATATTTCTAGTCTGCTGGGGAGTGAGTCTTTATTCCTCGATATGCTACTACTATGCAAAGTGTCCTGTTAGTCCAGTGATTAAGCGAATGTCTTGGGTACTTCTTTTACTCAACAGTGCGGTCAATCCTGTTGTCTACGCACTGCTCAAGTCAGACATGCGCGCAGAATTCGTACGACTTGTCCGACATTGGAAGACTCAGCTTGGTACTTGGACAAGAAGCATCAAAATTACTCCGACGTAAAGTACACAATAACAGAAAAAAGAATCAGTTTGTCCGACAAAAGGAAACACTGGGAAACAGTCAAACCAGCTCAAGCGTACCCCCCCGGACTCCATTAATGATTTCATTATCCGAATTATTGAGTTTACGGGGACCGGCCATTATTTATGGACGGGGGAGGGGGGGGGGGGAAAGAAGATTTTCTATGTGAAAACCTAAAAATTAACTGACCCCTCCTGAGGTATTTTGGGACTTAAGTGATTACCCCCCCTATTTTTGAACCAATATATGTACTTCTCACCTTACTACCTGACCCAACAACAAACTCTACTCACATGAAATGCCGAGTCCAGGAGATAAATGGCGAGAGACTTTTACGGCATAAACATGAAAATGAGGCCTACGGGACAGAGCAGAAAAACAACAAGGCTGCTACTTTTACAGGGTTTTTTTTTTTTTTTTTTTCCGATTTTATTTAACTGGTAATGATACACCAAAACTATAAGTGTTTTCATTTTTTTCACTGTTGCTACAAACTTGTGACAAAATCTTGTCGAACTAGAGTCACGGAACTGTCAGTATTTCTGCTGATCAAAATATCACCTCTCCCAAAGTACAAGGCGTCCTCAAAATCGTATATTCACTAAATTTTGGTCACATTTGATATTTTGTTCTTTGGCCCCAAAAGAGCATGTTTACAAAATATTGAGCTTAAAAACGGATAGATGTCCTTATAACGAAAGAAATAAAAAGGTTTTTCTGCTCTGTCGGCCTAGGGGCTATCCGAATCAAAAATGGAGGCGAAGTTGACTAGCCATGTTTTTTTTATCTCACAAATGTTGTACAGCCCAGAACTGTAATAGGAATATTACTTGACTTTCTGCCTGTGCACTTTGCTTCCGATTAAGATTATAAACACAGCTTTAGTGGCTTAATACGACATTATGAAGCCAGCTGCAGTACCATCAAGGTTTCCATGGACTGTTCGCTGAAAATCTGAAAGTTTTCGGGTCCAGGGATATCTGGATAGAGAAACTTTGACTTCACCACCTGTCCGCCATAACTGCAGTCTTTCAATAGACCTTTTTCTCAAGGTTGCGCGCTCATTCAAATCCAAGAAACTTGACGGGTTACGATACCAGAACAGGACCTTTACAATGGGAATTACCATACATTTCATTTTATTTTTCAATAAGAATTCATAAAATTGATTATTCTCCTCTTTAAATATAACATTTGCTTTTACTGAATTTGAGTTTTTCAGTTTTGTAGCCCGTCAAGTTTGGATGCGCACGCAACCTTGAGAAAAAGGTCTATTTACATGACATGGTCCTTAGACCTCGTTTTGATGTTTATGTCGTAAAGGTCTAGTGCGTTAACGCTACGCCACTAACAGGGCAAGAGAACATTGCAGTTTTGGAGGCCAAACTTTCTCAACACAACTGTATGATAAATATTTTCATTTTAATTATTGTGAAGCTCAGGAAATTTAACACAATTAAGGATACATTATAAATAAGGACATACAGTCAACGTCATTAACGCTGTCCACGGAAAAAGACATTTAGACTACAAGAAATATCACGTGATACCTGAAAAACTCGCTTACGTAGAGTTTATATTCATTATTCCTTGTTAACTGTTAATAATACTACAGTTTAAATTTGAATTTTTATGGCTTTATACGAATAAACCAATGAATCACGTGACATTTCTTGTAGTCTAAATATCTTTTTTCGGTGGGCAACATTAATGACGTTGCCTGTATGATATAAACTTTAAATACATAAACAGAAGACGCCATTCAAAACGCCTGATATCCTTCTGTTTGGTTTACTTCTTATAAATATGTCTTGACTTGAGTAAACATTGATTTCACACCCACCTAAGCCGAACCGTTTATAATTCTGCTCAACCCCACAGTGCGCGCGTGGAAAATATCCGTGCCTGAGCTTGCTCTTTTATTATCCTGACCCTCCTCCCCTGGGGGATTAACGAATACATGTTCTTTCTAAGGGGTACAAGCTGTTTCGTGCGGTCGTATTTTTGTCAACTTTGTTGTCAGTCATTTCCATGCTGGTCTGGTCCGTTGAAAACTGACGACGATGGCAGAAAAGATTTTGGATTTCTCTTTTGAAGTCATTCTTGAGCAACGCATACACTACAGGATTTACCGCTGAATTCAAGTACAGCAGGACTATAGATAGGTACATAGTGTTCAATGGCAATTCACAAATGTGAAAATGCCAGCAAATAGACTTGTAGATGTCTAGGAGCCAACAACTGACAAAGAGCAGGACGACCGCTCCGATGACTCGAACCGAACGCTCGGTGCGATTGCGCGCTGAGTTTTGGGAATACTGATTATAATTCAATTGGGCAATCTGATTAGCTGTTTGGCGAGCATGGCGGCGGGCAGTAAGGAGAATTCGGATGTACATCAGAAGCATTATTACTGGGGGAAGGAATTCAAAGATCACAAGCATGATGCTGGTGTGGATTCGTTTTGACGATTCTGCGTATTCAGGGTCAGCGCTTGACCACGTAATTGGAATGAATGCCAGTAATACAGGTGAGATCCAAGATATCGCTAGTAATACGACAATGCGAGTGTTTGTCATCCAAAGGTGATACCTCAAGGGATAAACAATACCGAGGAAGCGGTCGAAAGTCAAGGCAAAAATGTTGACGACAGCCAACGACATCAGACTGTTGTAAAACAGGTAAAACAGGTTCTTGTTGCATTTGAAACCATAGTCACAGATAGCTGACATTGGAGGTAGGAACATCCCGATGAGGAAATCTGAGATACTAAGCGACAATACGAACCAATTTGCAGGCGTCAGTAGGCGACGCTTGGTCGTCAAGACATATATGACCAGACCATTACCAAAAATAGCCATTAAAGAGATAAAAGCAGTTATGACCCAGTACCATAGTGGCTTCTCTGGCGATCCCCTTGTGTCATTCCTTAGACCAGAAGTATTTAATAAGGTGAAGTTGGATGTCATATTGTAGTCTTGGGACACGGCAAAGTTGTTACCTCTTTACTGCAACTAGAAGCGAAATGTATTACTGCATACGCCACGTGAAAATTGGCAAAAATCGCGGGGACAAATTCTACTTGAAGTCAAGGTGCGGTTTAATACGAGCAACAAAACAGTGCAAACTGTTGCGCAACAATTAATGTTGCTTTGCAAGTTAGAGAGCGATGTTGCTTGTATATTACCACGTAGGCAGCTCATTACGCAACAAAAATCGATGTTGCAAGTTGCAAAATTTTGTTACACGAAGTAGAAAGAGCTCCGTATGAGTGCAACAAGCAGCCACAACTTGCAACATCCATTTCTGTAGCATGACAAGTTGCGTACAAGGTGTTAAACGGTGGCTCTGAAACTTGCAAAGAAACATTGTTGCGCGCGACATATGCACATTTTATGACTTATTCTTTGATTTGAACAGAAAAAAAAATTAATAATGTGAAATTCTCAAATATCAATGAAATTTATTTTAGGATGTTCTCTCTTACAGAAATTTTTTCTTTTTTCTTAGCACTTTTAGTATCCCTTAAAACCACATGCAAAGTTTAAAGAAATTTTACCGACCAGTGTTTGAGTTATATTAGTTTGAATTTGAGATTTTTTGGGGACAAAAGTTTTATTTTGCAAGTTCAAATGATTTTGAATACGTCATAAGAGCGCGCGCATGAAAACCGTTTCGAGCCTCCTTAAAAGTTTATTTTAAGGTGACTGGCTACTATTGGATTTTATATTTAACTTTTTTTTAAATAGCATCGTTTTTAACGGAAATTTAATGCTGATTTCAAATATGAACAGAAAAATAGGGTGTCCCGAACTAGTTTTTGAGATAATCAAGCTTGGTGGATGGGTGTTTATAAGTTTTGGAAGCGAAACTCTCGTTAGCCGAAGCATAGTTAATAGAGGGAGATGGTTAGGAAGCCTATTGTTGTATTTCTTTGTTTACTTTTGATGTTGGGCTGGTCATGACCGTGCACAATTTTTGTAGTACCATCATCCGAAACGGCTAAACGACTGAATTCAAACATTCTCTATTGGATTATTGTTTGAAATATGCTAATATTTATAATATATATTGAAGTATTTCGAACAAGCATCCAAAAGAAACGTTAAGCTTCATTCGTTCAGCCGTAGCCAATGATGGTAAAGCAATGGTAAAACAAAAGGTTGTGCACGGTCACGGTTGAAAAAAGTGAACAAAGACCTACAACAATAGGTTTCCTAACCATCTCCCTCTATTAACTATGGCCGAAGTGAGTAGGAAAAAAAATTAAAGCTCAAAGGATAATAGATGTACGAAGACAATATTTGGACAGATGTTAATTGGTATATTATTCTACAACATAACATGAATAACTTTAAGATAAGAAGATGAAAATACCTGGATTTTGCATATTTTGTTCAACCAGTGCTAGGAAAACGTCCCATCAAGTCGAGCAGAAATTCGTAAAAACTTCAATTTTTCATAAGTTCTAATATTTAACTTTTTGAAAAATTTTGATATGACATAGATTTTTAGGAGCTTTTTCATATAAGCACATAAAAATTATATGGTCCCGTGCAAAATTTGAGGTTTTTACCTTCTTGAAGTTCAAAACACGTACGGTCCTTCAATCTTTTTCAGTAAAATTCCGAAGGTTACCATGGTAATTCGGTGGATATTATGCGCGCGCATGCTTGTGGGCTCAGAAACTCGATTCAATAGTAGCCAGCCACCTTAACGTGTGAACTGCGAACAAGTCATAGAGAAAAGAGTGACAACAGAATAAGTCAGTCGTTTCGCGCCACCAACCATGATTTCGCACGAATCCTCGCCCTCATGCATCATTTTCGAGAACTCGGAAATGGCCTCTTCTCGAGCTCATGAATAATTAATGACAAAACAGACTAAGTCACTACTACCCTGACAGTGGTTTGCCGGGATGTATCTTCATCATGAGTCCCTTGCTACTGCTCTAAGCACATACTCAAGAGATGAAAAAGTGAGACCATGGTCTGCAAAAATTGTTCTATTTGAATTGCATAGTTTTAATTATCTTCTCAAGCGCCATTTCCATTTGAATATATGCAAGTGCACATGTCATCAAACTAAATCCAAATCAAATAGTACCGGATTCGAATATAGCATATTTTACGACACTTATCTCATTTTTTCATCATGCGAGCATGCGTAGTTTAAAACTCTTGATACGTTTACGTATGTCCGATTTAATTTAGTTTAAAATGTGGCTCCGTTTTGTCTCATTTAATATAAGAATTATGAAAGATTTGAGAAGGACATATCAATCACTTGCATGAAACACTGTTTCCTACTCTATCCAAACACCTCGAAGTCGGTTTAAACTAATTGGTCGGCACTTCATTATTTCAACACACCTTTCTCCGTGCTTTGGATGTCGGATGAAACACTCTCGTATTTGAACTACATATTCCTTAAAAAACTGAGCTTGTCACACCAAAAACTTGCAACACTGATATTAAAATGTCAATAGACTCGTTTCTCAAGGTTGGCGCGTATCAAAACTTGACGAGCCACAAAACAGAAAAAACAAATACTAGGAAACTGGGAAACAAATCTCATATATAGAAATGGAATAATCAGTAGGCGAATTTCCAAAAATTTCAAAGAACTGTCTCACTTCTTCGTCTCGTCGTACTGCAAATATTCTGGCCCGTCAAATTTCTTGAATTTTAATAAGTACGCAATCTTGAGAACTGAAAAGGTCTCTTGTGTGTTACTGTTGTCGTTCTACACGAGCTTTTTAAAAATCTTTTAATTAACGCTTTGTCAAAGCTCTGTAGCGCTGGTATTGACAGTATAGGGCATATATAATTGGCTTCCTTTGTAATCCCTGTCTGTCGCCGCTGCAACAAACATACGACTTTATTAAAATTCTCAAAAAACAAACAAACAAACAAACAAACAAACAAACAAACAAATGGTTGCGATATTAAAGGAGGAAAGCTTTGGGCTGAGCGGAAAGAAAGATGGCACCGTCTTGGTTCTGTTAGCCCGGGGTCAGCTTCGCTTGAAGTTTCTTGAAACAGAAAACTAAAGAAGCCGATATTTGAGTTCACTAAAGAAAACTAGAAATTTTCAGCTTGCAAAAAATTATTTTACGCATGTGAGATTTCTTTAAAAAGAGAGGAAATTTGCGTTAAGAGCGCAAAGAAAAATGGCGCTATAAATCTGTAGTATTCCCGACTTAGTTGAACTGGGGTTCTCTCAGTATTCATTTACGATTTCTTGCAACAGAAAACTATATCCTAAATGCTTTTTCATGAAAAATATTTCAAGCACTAGGTATCTCATCTTTAAGCAATGAAAAACTAACAGATTTAAAGCTGGAAAAGTCGAGAACACGAATTAAACAAGAAGTAGGAGGTACAAGTTTTCCAGGCACAAAGTTAAATGTTGGTAGCACTCTATGGAAAAGAGTAAAGTTTTCAATCGCATTTTTTTGATTCAATCTACGTACACCAAGTGCAAAACATGCAGGGTCCAGAATGGCGCCCCAAAATCTTTCTTCGTCTTCTTCATTTCCTCGCTGCTTCTTTTCTTTATTCTCTTTTTCTTTACTTCTTACTTTTAAGTTTCTTTCTTTCTTTCTTTCTTTCTTTTTCTTTTTTTTCTTTTTTTCGATGTAGTTCCTATAGCCTTCGGTTTTTTAATTTTCAGTCCTTAATTTCAATTCAATCTTCCCACAGCCCTCTTTCGTCACAATATTCTAGTGAAAACATAGTGACAATCTTCATATACATATATAACTGCTATCTAGTCAATACGCACCTCAGAGTATAACAACTTGTAATCTTCTCAATGTATATTTGTGATTTCTCGACTTTGCTGCTTCGACGACAGGTGACTAACACTAAATAGGATGAATTATAGAGGTACTATTATAATGATATGTTGACCGATTATTGATCAGTTGTTTGTAAAGATGTTCTATAAGCTCCTTTTCGCATCTTCCTCCTAACCTATCCCATCATACCCTTTCATAAATTACTGTCATAGCAACAGACCGCTTCCGTGCTGGATCATATACACCTATTTCAAAAATCGTTGTCGCAGCCGAAGCGACAGTCAACACTCCAAGGCCGCAAGGAATTTCGGTAATTTTTCTCATAAATCATGTTTTCAGTACTGGTGATTTTCCAAAATATTCGGTTTAACACCTGAACTACCACTGGAGCTTGCCAAAAATATATATCACAAACGCATGCAAACCAATATGCTCTAGAGGAATTAATTTTGAAAAAAATTACCGAAATCCTTTGCAGTCTTGGAGTGTTGACTGTTGCCTTCAGCTGCGACAACGATTTTTGAAATAGGTGTATAAATAGATTTGCCGATATCCGTAGAGTTTCAACCAACATCACACTAAAATATTGACTTTAGTTATGGGACAGTCAAAACGTCATTACATTTAATTTGGGATCTTCTTACGCTCACCGACTAAACTAACAAATTTTGCTTCAAAGGAAAAGAAAATACATTAAACGGCATTCAAAATGGCATTCTGAGTTCTACCGAAATGTGTCAGTGTCACCATAAATAATTTCCAGGCATACTCTCTTGCATGAATCGTTATATGAAAGTCCCTCAGCTATATATTTTGTTTTTATGAGGATTAGATTTAATGTTTGGCTTCATTATTTGGACGCTATTGATCAGTAAACTTGAAAGATCAATTTTGCAATTCCACTTCCATTTGTTTTTTGAGTGATAAAAAATTATGAAAGACGAGGGCGAAGGAACGATCGACGCCGGTAAGCTGAATGATTAATAACTGGTGATTCACGAACGAAGGGGAAAAAAAAAAAAAACCTGATAAAAACACTGATGAAATAGTGAAAGTAATATTATAACCAAAAGAAAATCGATTAGGGGCGGATGTATTTTTACTAACTCCAATCCCTCTTTCTTTCGTTTCTTTTATTCCTTTCTCATAGCTTGATTTCTGTTTTTATTCTCGTCCTATTCCCTCCGTTCCTTCTCTATTTCCTTTCCTTTTTCTTCGTCTTTCTTACCTCCTTTCTCTCTTTTTTTCTTAGTCTTCTTTTATTCCCTTTCTTTCTTTCTTTCCGGCTTTTCTAATTCTTCGGTTCTCACTTTTTCTGCTTTCTTTTCTTTTCCTTTTCTTTCTTTTTCTTCTATTTTTCTTTCTTTCTTTTTTCCTTCGTACCTTCCTTCATTCATTTGTTCTTTTTATCTATCTTTCTATCTTTCTCTCTTTCTCTCTTTCTCTCTTTCTCTCTTTCTCTCTTTCTCTCTTTCTCTCTTTCTCTCTTTCTCTCTTT
>WUAP02109441.1:0-16353 GCA_015163945.2 Stichodactyla helianthus | reverse complement strand
CAAATAATTTTTACCAAATACGCGCACTGGAATGTCGCAGCATTTCACTTTATATAGCATATAAACGCCTAGTAATAATAATAATAAGCTTAAAGAATAAAAATAAAGTGTCAGAAGGAAAAAATCAGGAGAAAAGAATAGTCTACATTGGGTTACCTATGGTTTTATGAGTTAGTTCCCAGTCTGTCTCGTGTTTTTTTTCCAGCGCGTAATTCAAAGAATGTTGTTTCAACATTTGTCAAGTTTTGTGCTGAAACTGCTCTTGAAATGACTTGTTTTCTGCATACAAACCTTCTTAGTTGACCATTGTTGATCAATGAATCTATTAGAATAATGGTAAGTAGTGAATACTTCACAAAAACCTAGATTTTTGGTGTTCAAAAAGAGATACTTCAAAATGGCTGAAGTCGTGTGCGCTTATCGTTTATTTTATCCAGCAATGTTAATACGGTTATTCAAAAACATTCCTTCTTGTACATGTTTATATCGAAATAGCGAAGATCAAGCGCTCCAAGTCAACTTCTGAAGAGAAAACAGCTGGATTACAGTGAAGACAAAGATGAACTGCGACCAAAACAGGTGATGATCCATTGGTGGTGTCATGAAAATTACTTTTGTCTAAAACTTTAATTATGCCTGAATTGATACAGATTGTAACTCGTACAACGTTTTCTTTGTCAAACCTTCTGTCAACTTTTTGAGCCACAAATATAGTTTTTAGCTAGATTCCAAGAGATGCGACAAGTAATCAACTAAGAAATAACATGAATCTATTTTGATTTCTTTTTAAAATAAAATTGACTTTTTTAACAAGATTTAGTTTGTGTGTACTATTCCATTTATTTTTATTGTTAGGGCACTCAACCATTACTCAGAATTACTGCCTGTTTGATAGTGTATTTTTGTGCAAAAACATGTTGAAATTTTTGCTAATTTTACTTTTTTTGTTTATTTTTATGACCTAGAAAATGAAAGTTGATGCTGAACCTCCTTCCAGCTTGTACATCTCACCCTACAGAAGACCTCTAACACCATTAGTAGGTGGAACCAATGGCTGTTCGTCTTCATTATCAGCTCATGTGAGTTGAGTACTGTGTGATGAACATCTACTAGGGTCCCCGACAGACATAAATTTATTAAACACAGCAAAAATGTATATGAAAGCATCACCATTCATGAAAAATACCTTGACAATGACATCCTATTTGTATTACCCAGAAAATAATATCACATTCCAGTAAAATCACAAATACACTACACGATTATATACCACTCTAGACCCATCTTTGCTACACTGTACAATCCTCACAGGGTGTATAAATGTAGGAGGTGCCTGTAGGAGGAAAAATTCTGGTAGTTTGTTATGGAACTTCTGGGGTATATTGGGTTGGGATCTTATCTTAATTCCACTTCACATGACTGGATATATACAGTTACATGTGCCTATATGTAGTTACATTGTCTATGTAAGGCATATTATAGGTAGATGTTCCCATGAATTAAAGTATTTGGCCCTGTAATGTCAAATTCCAGGAAGCCATTATTCACAGTATTCTGTCAAAGCCTTTCAAGATCCCGATGTCAAACTATCAAGGTACTGTACACGTAGAAGCTAGGGACACACAGCATTTGGTATACTCGCTTATCTGTCTACCAATGAATGTTATACTAATCTTTTGTCACTTGTTTTTTGCTATAAATAATTCAGGCCTTTCATCAACTCGTGGTCTTGGTCTCAGAAGAAAGGGCCCAAGAAGGTCCCTTCATGACCCATACGAGGAAGATGCCCTGGTGCTGTATGAGCCCCCTTTGTTATCGGCACATGAACAATTGTCAGTTGATCTGTAAGTAATAATTGATTTTATTAATTATCATGAACAGATCTATAGAATATGTCAGGGCAAAACTTCTAAGAGATCAAGACAGCACACAGCATGTACATGTACAGTCACACTGACTACAGGATATTAACATCTGCTGAACCATTTCCATTTTAACAAGTTTCTAAAATATTTTGAGGTCTTTCACATTTTATACACTGGCAGCTGTATGAAGGCCTACATGTACCTAAATTTCCTGTACATAATATTATAATAAAAATATCTATTCTTTTTCAGAGAAAAACAAGAAGTTCATGGTAATATGATAAATGACGTTATTTGCCTGCATATAACATTGCTATTAATAAGAGTAGTTTTTGTTTTTATCAGGTCTTATTATACATGTAATTATGTTTAATAGGAGCTTTGTAGTTTGTCACTTTAATCTTGATTTAATTTTCAGTTGTGGTAGATCCACTACTAGGGAAAAAGCTGCGACCTCATCAGAGAGAGGTATTATTAATCAATAGTAACTAGTTAAATTGTAGTGTATTGCTTATAGTACCAATTTACATATTGTCAATCATTCATTATAATTATAGTTATGAACGCACATGAAATCCTTGGACTGACAAGGTTATGAGCTTATCATGCTTTTAAGATTTAAAACAAGTTTATTTATTCCATTCTTTTACTTGTGCATTTTTGGTATTTTGTTTCCTAGGGAGTGAAGTTCTTGTACGACTGTGTTACAGGAACAAAAATAGAAGGAAGTTATGGATGTATTATGGCTGATGAAATGGTACTAAATCTTACAAATTAATAGACGTCAAAGTTCATTTATCATTTATAATATGTTTCATTTGAATTGCTGTATATAATATGAATAAGTCCAACGTGTCATTGCTTAAAATAAAAAATCATTATACAAGTTTTTTTGTGATTTTCTGTTTGCTAGGGTCTTGGTAAGACTCTACAATGTATCACTCTTGTTTGGACTTTACTGGTAAGCAAAGTGATTGTAATTTTGGTTTTGGGAGGTACTTTGTCATATGACCCTTTTCAGTAGACCATCTGTTACTATTAACTACCTCTGCAGAACTTGCATATACATGGAATATGCTTCGATCAGCAAGCATTGTATTATTACCCTGTATTAAAACAGCCCTTTGGATGACTGAAGAGAAGGCTGATGTAACAACCTATAGTCTGAAATACAGTGTATGCTATGGAGGCAGGGCTAATCTTTGCCCAACTATTAAATAAATTATAATATACTCAACAAAATATCTGCATTCTGATTGGTCTAGAGCAAATGCATATTAAACAAATAATAAGTTCTATTTGATTCCGTATTGCACTGACTGTGAAGTTGTCATTTTATTTATTGAATATTGAAATATTTAAATTTTTAATATATTATTTTTCATTAACATATAGCTTTGTCTTTCCTGTATTTATTTACTAAATTATTTTGAATAAAGTGTGAAAAATTGAGACAGAAAACCATTCAAGTATTAGTTTTGTCTTGTGTTTCACGAGCCTTCTTTTTTGTATTTTGTTGAGTATATTATGAATAAAGAATCCCATAAACTGGTCATACAATTCAGGATTTACGGCCACTCATGATGCTTTGAAAGTTCTCAAATTACAATCCCATCTGGCTCCTGCAATTTCAATCTCTTTCAAAGCATCATTTGTGACCATAAATCCCAAATCACACTTGCATTTATGTGATTTCCTGTACTAATAATGAATGTATTTAATAACTAAATAGGATATAAGGGAGAATGCTGATAATACATGTATCATAGGGCTATGACAATACACACTCTAAGCTTAAATTTTGACTGTAACATGTTTTTGCTATACCTTAAATATTTAATATTCATATATTATTTAAGATCTAATATAAAATCATTCTTTCTAATTATTAATATTCTATATTTTATATACCATGTACTTTCAGCGACAAGGACCGACCGGTAAGAACTTTCTATCATTATAATAAAATAAAATATCAAATTGATTGTATACCACATTAATTGTTGGTAAGAGTGCTGTTGGAGTACATGTAGTTACACTATAATACTTACAGTTCTAACTTCTAATTGCTGCACTATTGTTTTTGTTTCCATGATAATAATTCAGGTCAGCCAATCATAAACAAAGCTGTAATTGTTGCTCCATCAAGTCTGGTCAAAGTAAGCAAAATCATAAACATAGCAAGAGTGTTTTTGAAAAGAATGAAGAGCCGGGACACCAGCATTAACTAAATTAAATTTAAATCCTACATTCATAATGCATTATTAGCTATGGTTCTTGATTTAATATCAGTGAGAATTAATTTTTACTGTCTTTATAAGAACTGGTACAATGAGTTGAACAAGTGGCTGGGCAACAGAATGAATGCTATAGCAATTGACTCTGGCAGCAAAGATGGAATTGACAAACAACTAGGTGTGTATATTCTTAAAATCTACTGAGTATCACTGGAACATAATGTTAATAGGCCAGTCCAAAGGGAGGATCAAGCTTGGGCAACAAAGAACAGGGTGGTGTATTTGACCATCAAAATGATACACATGTACCATTGGCTTGGAATCAATAATAATAGAATGCAAGATTATTAAATATATGCTTGCCAGGATTGTTTGTGTTTGTTTAGATCATATCTTATCTAAACAACTCCAGACATCTGGGAATCAAAATAATTACTAATTACAGACCTTAGATTAGAAGACAAAACACCAGGCATCACTAACGTCATTTGGTGTTTTGTTTGCACAATTTTGAAAATGGGCATAGATTAAAATATTTGTTGTGGATGCAAATACCAGACTTTATTATATGGCAAGGCAATTTGATGCAATCTAATTGGCCAATTTGTGGCCCAGACTACCAACCTTGCTAAGTCCATAACTATAATTTATGGAACCTTGTTTTTTCCACTTTTTTATGGCCTGTATACTTCCTACTTGGGCCATAAGGCAGTGAAAAAATCTTGGTCCATAACTTATGGTAGAGCCCTCACACTTGGTTAATAAGAGGTATGTATTTTCAGGGCATTTATATTTTAATGTCACTCAGCAAGTAGAGGGGGGACAAATTTGAGTATTTTTCAATTTGATTTGAAAACATTTTCAGTTAGTTACATGAGTCAACAAGGCAGCCGTACACCCACACCTGTACTGATAATCTCTTACGAGACATTCCGACTACATGCAGCAGAGCTACACAAGGGTAGTGTTGGCTTGGTCATCTGTGATGAGGTACATGCACAATTATAATATACCAGCAATTATAACTGTTAGGTCAAGCTCCGCCGAACATTTTTTAAATGATAAGTATTTTGGGAAACAAAATTTAAAATGTATTTTCTTGATTTTTCAATGTCTTACTGTGGTTTAAAGCAAATACATGTTTCAACTATAGGGTCACAGACTCAAGAACTTAGAAAGTCAGACATACCAAGCATTGAATAAATTAAATACTAGCAGACGTGTTCTTCTATCAGGTATTATTTACTACTAACAGTAAGAATCTTGCTTTGATTGGCCGAGGCATGTGCTTTATGAGAGTACATAGCACCGGCATTTGCACCTTTATATTTTATAAAAGAAATAAAAACTTCCTTCATGTGCTGTGTTCAGTTATAAAGCACTTGGGATTTATGGGCAGAAGTGTTGATAAGCACTAAGCTATGCTTTATAACACTGCACACAGCACGTGCATGTATGCATTTTCTATTTCTTTAATAAATACCTGACAGTAATATACTAGCCACCACAAAGAATATGCCAGAATCACAGCAATAAAACAAGTCAATAAAAACGATATCCACAATTAGTAGAAACCCACTAGCACACTGTCAAAAACCCTGCAATCAATTGCTCAATAAGACTACAAGCTTATTAGGTTTTTATAGTCAACTCAGCACTACTTGCCTTGTTGACTGTCTATTGTCTCATAGAAAACTTGAACTCCTATGTTAATTGTTAATTATGAATTTGTAATATGTTATCCAATTGGTTCTTGAAGTTAATAAAAAGTCATCTAGTAAATGTAAAATCTGTCATTGCATATAACTTTTTATTCTTGCTCCAAGAAAGTTTTTTACATTATAGCAATCCAATCCAAATTCTTAGTGTTGCATATTACTGTATGTACTACAACGTTTTTGTCTGTTTGAAGCATGCCCCAGTCTCTTAATGCTCACCAGTCTATCAATTTAAATCTTGAAATAGTTGTAATTCAAATAATTGTCATTTCATTAATGCCTATTGTTGTTATTTGACAGGTACTCCAGTACAAAATGACTTGTTAGAATACTTTAGCCTAGTACACTTTGTTAATGAAGGCATCCTAGGTAAGTCATCAGGCTTACAGTACTACAGTATTCTTAGTTTAGACATAACATGTTCTAGAAAGTGGTCATTTTAGAGCTGTTGTACTTTACTGCTGTTGTTTCAAAAGAATTAATTATTAAACATCAATTTTGTTTGTGTCCATTACTAGGGTCTGTATCAGAATTCAAAAGAAAATTTGAGATTCCAATATTGAGAGGAAGAGATGCTGATGCATCTGACAAAGACCATCAAATAGGGACTGAAAAACTTAATGAGGTAAAGATGAATATTATGTTACGATATTATAAAAAATATTACAATTCTGGTTAATTATTAGAAATGAAATTATTACCAACAACATTTTATCTAAAGTCATGATAATAATTATAAATTCTATTCCTATTGACAGCTAACTCTTCTAGTGAATAAATGTATCATAAGAAGAACAGGTGTGTTTAATGACATAAAGGCTTAAGTCAGAATTTTGAGAGTAAGGAATTAGAAGTTCTGATTAGTAACAGTTTCTCAATCTCTTAACAGCATCAATTCTATCAAAATATCTACCAATCAAAGGTAAATTGTTAACTACTTTTCTGTATTTTTGGAGGATACAGTAACTGATACACATGTTTGCATTGTTGACTCAACTCTACAGATCATAATCCAGTATTTTCAGATTGGATTTCTTCTAAATTCATGGACTATCTGATTGTGTACTTTTTGTTTTTCAGTGGAGCAAGTGGTCTGTTGTCATCTCACGTCTCTTCAAACTCAGCTCTATAAACATTTAGTCCAATCCAATGTAGCACGTAGACTACAGCAAGCAACCACTAAGAATGGCAGTGTCTCAGCATCCTCATTGGGTTTTATAACTAATCTCAAGAAACTGTGTAATCGTAAGTAAAGAAAAACCCACTAGGCTAGGGATAAAAATTGAAGACTAACAAATAAACAAATGTGAAAATAAATGCCAAGTCTCTTGGGGAGTGTTCTTTATTTGTCTGTGTAATGGGTGAAAATTTGACAAATTTCATATTTCTTCAGTTGTCCCCTAACCCCCAAACAAGAGATTTAATGACCTCCTTTTTAACCCCTCTGCATCCCCCTCACCCACTGAACTGGGGAAGATAATGTGATAGTGCTCATGTTGTTCAAAATCACCGCCTTTCCATTCCCCCTTCCCCCAATTACAGTCAAAGGACATGAAGCGTGGCCCTCTAGATTCCATTAATGATTTCATTATTTGAATATTGAGTTCATTATTCGACCTGAGTTTTCATTAATAAATCTGAAGACTCCAACCTTCAAAATCTATTTTCTACTCGCGTTTTGATTGGATTCTTCAACGAGTGCCATAAATAGGTAGGAAAACTCCACAGAAAGGCCAGTAGAAAATCAGTTTTGAATTCACGAGTCTTCCGTTTTATTAATGAAAATTCAAAGTGAAAAATCAACTCAATATTCGAATAATGAAATCATTAATGCAATCTAGAGGGGCACGCTTCATGTCCTTTGACTGTAATAAGGAATGTTCCCTTCAGGCTGTCATGAGAGGATTCTACTGTTGGTTAGTGCATCAATTACTGATTAGAATAAATTTTAATTCAGACCCAGAACTTATTTATGAAAAAGCACAGAAGCAAGAAGAGGGATTCAAAGGAGCTCTAGAACTTTTTCCAAAAGGCTTTTCTGATAAAAATAATTTACTTCCAGATTTGTCAGGTACTAGATTTTAATATTTTCTTCTCATTTTTGTTAATTTTTTAAAATCTTTTTACTGCCTTTGAGGCTTAAAGCTGAACTGACTCTTATCATAAATAATCTATATTTAATATGAATAATAAAAACAATGTTTTTATGGTCTGGAATCCTAGTGAATCACACACACTGATTGGTTAATTCCCATGTCCAGATGAGATGATATGGACCCAGGTTATGGACCTCTCACTCCAGCTAGCCAGAAAAAGCTACACATGCACTAGAATGGACCAAATACACTTGCCCTGGGTGTATGAATTGTCTTCCTATTTCAGAGCATGTGTCATTCTCTTGGGCTTTATTTCTTTGTTTTTTGGTAGTGCTTGTGACAATTTGTTAATATGGATGAGCCTCAAGGGAATGACGTGGTCTGAAATGGGAAAACATTAGGCCCAAGTGGATTTGGTCTATCTAAAATTACAGTAAGAAATAAATGTTTTTTACTTGCTTTGGTCAGTCCATTAGAGAAAAACTTTGCCCTCAGTCTTGAAAATGGGCCTCTGCCTCATCTGTATATCATTCAAGACCTCAAGCAAAATTTATCTCTTACTAGTGAACACCTCCTAGCTGGTAAATAACATTAAATCATTCCTAGATTATGAAGCAATGAATTACTTTTGAACACTATATTTTTTTAAATGTGAACAGTGATATTATTAATTTGATCATATTATGAGTGCTATTTCCTATCCATTTCAGGTAAAATGCAAGTCCTTGACTTCATACTTGCCATGACAAAATCAACTACTGATGATAAAGTAGTGTTGGTATCAAACTACACCCAAACACTGGATATCTTTGAAAAGCTCTGTGGACAAAGAAAGTAAGTTTGGCTCAAGTATAGTATTATATGCTTCCCTAATTAGGATTGGGTATCCAAACCACAATCCCTTCATGAATACCCAAGTTTTGAGCTCTCTTTTGCTCAGCTTTAGCCTTGATTGTGTGTAGAATATTTACAATTAACAGCAAAAACTAAAGCATTAATTGTATTGTTCATTTATATGTGAATTCCATACCTTTCCACAGAATGTTTAGTAAATAAGCTATTGACTAGACTAAAGCTGAGGAAAAGAGAACTTGAAAGCATAGTATTAATCAAGAGTTTGAGAAAATAAAAGAATGAAATGGACACAGGGAGCCCAAGCCTTGTTTTGGGTTTGTGTGTCCATAAAAAGTAATATCTGGAAAGATATTTAGCTCATACAAGTTAATTTAAATCTGAAGCCTTAAAAATTAACTGAAATTTGCTTGTGCCTTATATGGGGATAATAGCAAAAAGGGCTTTAAAATCATCTAAGACTAAATAATAATTAGAAAATGTATAGCTGGAATACAAGGTCATTTATTTTCAAATTATATGCCACAAGAAACACTTTTAATAATAATTAATTATTACTTCAAAGGTATCAGTATGTTCGTCTTGATGGCAGTATGTCCATCAAGAAAAGACAAAAGATTGTGGATAAGTTCAATGATCCCAAGGTACAGTATATAGAGACTGCAATAACTATATTATATACATGTAAGATGTACAAAGTGAACCATTAATTATGTAGATCAAAGCCGACATGTAGCATGATCCTTTTAACTTGTTTGCATTCACTGTCCAATTCACATCATTTTTCAGTTAATCATACACTCCAACCTTGGCATTTACTTATTATCCTTTAAATTTTATTTTATTTCCATTCATCTATCCACTTTTCAGTGTGTGAATATCAAAAGTCAAAGACTATTTCTCATTTTTGGTCTATTACTCTGGTTATTCAGTCTTCATTTATTCATTTATTCATTCATTTTCCCAGGGTGGTGATTTTATCTTCATGCTTAGCAGTAAAGCAGGAGGTTGTGGGCTGAATCTGATTGGTGCTAACAGACTAGTAATGTTTGATCCTGATTGGAATCCAGCGAATGATGACCAGGCCATGGCCAGAGTATGGAGAGATGGGCAGAAGAAGGAGGTAACCAGATTACTGACACTATAAGTATTTTGGCACAGCAGTGAAAAACATTGCCATATGACCTTGAACTGATTTATGAAATATTTTTTCAGGTTTTTATTTACAGGCTTTTATCAGTAAGTAAATTTGAATTTTTTACATTTTTGAATACAAATTGAATAAAGTTTACTAAACTAAATTTCTAATTGATTTTTGTTTATTAATCATCATTATTGTATCGTAAGACTATAATTTAATATTAACTTTATATTTATTTATTATTTTTATTTTTATTACAAGACTGGAACAATAGAGGAGAAAATATTCCAACGTCAGGCCCACAAGAAAGCACTCAGTAGTTGTGTAGTAGATGAAGAAGAAAATGTTGAGAAACACTTCTCACTGGAACAGTTGAGAGATTTATTTCGACTTAATGAGGATACTCTGAGTGACACACATGACAAGTGAGTTTGTTTTCATTTCATTAAGATTATCCTAACACCTCACCCCTCAAAAAAACACTCATGGGAAAAGAGGAGGAAAGAGGAGTGTTTACAATTGTATATTAACCTTTCCCACCCAAATCAATGTATGGTGAAGAAGGGAGGGGGGAGGGTCATATTAGGCTTTCCTTTTCCCTACCCCTCCCCTCCCCTCCATGTTTAAGAAGGAGGGTAGGGCAGGGGAAGTAGAAGGCTTGATATTCAGGTCATGTTTAACTCCTTTCTCCTACCCTTCCCTTCTATTTCGAAATAATCATCAAGGGAAAGATAATAAAGAGGATATAAAACAACATTAAAACACTTATTACATTGTAAATCACCCAAATTGTCATTGTTTCAAGGTTCAAGTGCCGTCGATGTGTGAATAATATTCAGGTGCAACCACCACCAGAGGATACCAACTGCAGTGCAAGTCTTGCCCAGTGGAACCACTGTGCAAGTAGCAAAGGTCTAGAGGATATCATACTAAAACAAGCCTGGAAGTGTGGCTGCATCAATTTTGTATTCCATCAAAAATCACATGAGAAACAGTTGGGAAATATATAATTGTACGTTTATCCAGGCCTTATTACCTAAACAAGAGCACTGAAATTGGTGAGCATGCAAGTTCATGTGAAATGCCATTTATCTACATGTACTAAAATATGGCATAGTATCATTTCAGTCAAAAGTTGCTGTTAATTATCTCTGCCAGTCTTTGTTTTCAAGTTCAAATCTTCCAATTTTTCTTAAAGTGTTTTCTTTCCTTTATGGAATTATTAACTGTCCTGACAGTAATGTACAGGCACATCAATCTAGTAAAATTCTCATAAGATATAAGATTCTTTCAAGTATAATTTATTTTTCTATACAAAATTGAAGTATTCATAAGATAAATTTAATAGTTTTGATTGATGGTCCTGAAATATTTTATTCAAAATTTATATTTGACATGAAATCAAAAGAATACTGTGGTAAAATAGTTCAAAAAAATTAGTACAAATCAATTCTTCAATATTTTTATTAGCTCTAACAAATATTAAATTTACAATGTACCAAGCACTATTTTGAAACAACTTTCATAAATTTCCAAGAAAATTTAAGTTGAAATATATTTATTTAATTAAATTGACAACTATTTTCAATCTAGGTTAAATATTATCAAAATGAATTTGAAGTGTTAATTTGCCAAAGCAAACCATTTAGATACATTGTATGACTTGTATTATAATTATCATAAATATTTCAAAACTAAAGGTTACCGGTATGTTATATGAAAGGTACAAGGCCTTGCTGTATATTGACACAACGGTATGTTAATAGTTTGTATATTTTTTTTGAACAAGAGGTGATAGAGTACTGTACATGGTTACAATAAACATATTCTGTTTTTTTCCCTTTTAACCCAGTAGAATCCCAATTAAATTTTTTTTCTTGTTTGTACAGTAATTACGTACTACATGAAATACCTTTAATTAGTTCAATCTGTCATCTCCTGGTTGACACCTTAATATAACTGATATTCTCCTATCTCTGGGGATGTACTCTCCTTTCCATCTAGATTTCTCATCTTCCAGCACTTCATGAGTAAAATCATATCTAATAGTATCTCTATAAGACAGTTTATAATAGTTTTGATTAGTAGACTTCAAGTTTTAAAATTAATAAAATAATTTTTCAGTCAGTTCATTAGAGATTTGACTTTGAAAGATGTCGTGGAGTAGGGCAGGGGACAAAAATTTAAAACAATGTTACATGTAGAAACTATTGATGTCTCATAATACAGGGCAAGATTGATATTAGTATAAACAAAGGAGTGGACTATCACATATTCTGCATTCTGATTAGCTACACTACTATAGGTCTATTAGTGATAGCGCACTGGTAGTGGAAAACAGTAGTGTGTGCTTCACATTTTGCCATTGATTTTGGCGATATTTTTGATGTTTTGATATTTTTTATCACTGCCCAACTAGTTTGTTTATACTAAAAACAATCGGATCTCTTACCCTTATATGTATATGGTGACAAATCAAATTGCCTGGACCTGGATCTAATTGTTAACTATCCTGTATGTGTATAAATACTATATATCCTAAAGCCTGGTTCACACTGGCGATGCAAGCATAAGTGCAAGCAACATATGCAGACTCAGAAGGGCACTGCTCATTAGTGGTGCTCGTCTTTTCTCACACCTCGGTGATAAATCCACTAGAAGTCCGAGTATGTTGCTTGCGCTTATGCTTGTGTCACCAGTGTGAACAGGGCTTAACATCTTAAAAATCCCAATCCCCCATTGTGAGAAGGAATAAATATTTTCTGGAATAACACATACCAGGAGATATTTGTCACAAAACAGCCATATTTATACAATGAGAATTAAGACTCTTAGTTGTTTATGTAAGAGATAAATACCAAGAATAGAGGCAATAAGCCATATATATTAAATATAGGATTATTGCCAACGTTCGAGGTATTTGTGTCTTATTCTATGCCTAAAGAGTTTTTCACAACATGGTAATTCTCAAGAGAAAACAGTGTGACAATACTCACACACTAATAAATCAAATGTCATTTTCAGTAATAAGAGCACTGTGTAGATAGATATCCACTGCTAGGTTTGTTCAAAGAAGAACAATACACAACTTTGCATAAGACATTCTCATTGTTCATTAAAATCCTGCTTACCTCAAAACATACATTGAGCATCTTGGAAGTAATACATCTACTGTAACAGAACTGTATTTTTCATGAATTAATCGCATAACAGATGATGATAATAGACTCAGACCAGCAATAGTAGAACCACAGAACTAAAATACAGTTGTAGGGGTGAAAAAAGAAGAAAAATTGTGAATTTGGAAGAGATACTGATGTACAGTGTATCAATCAA
The DNA here is from genome assembly GCA_015163945.2 of Stichodactyla helianthus. NCBI lineage: Eukaryota > Metazoa > Cnidaria > Anthozoa > Actiniaria > Stichodactylidae > Stichodactyla > Stichodactyla helianthus. The sequence continues at coordinate 3,108 of WUAP02109441.1, read as the reverse complement.
TTGTAACACATGTATCAATATTACGTCCAAGGGAGGGGATGGTCAGGCATATGCAGGCCTTTTTTCCCCAATAATACATGTACTGATCAGTTCTGTTAAAATTCCTTAATCCTTGGGAGGGGCGGGGAAGAGTAACAATTGATACAATTTTCCTACCTAATAAAGCTAAAATGCCATATTATCCTGGGACAGGCCAGGGGATACAATTCCCCAGAGTGGGGACACCAAGAGTGTACCAATACCCCACATACCCTCCCCCTCCTTGGCTTAACATTGATACATACATAAAATATTATACACATTATTAAAGGATCCCATTTTAAATGATTTCCAAATAATTTTGCTTGTTAGCGTTTATTTATCTTTCTTACCTTTACACTATCAATATGAGGTTTGATGTATCTGTAAGGAGAAAGTGATTTTGTTAGAACTATTTTTATTATTGTATACTGCCAACAATGTGATGAACAGCAAAATTTCCAAATGTTCTGTGGTTTCACTGCCAGGAATTGAAACCTCTACCATCTCAATTACATCAATTACTTTGATTAAAAGCCGAACATATTTTACATATATCACATATTTTACACTTTCTTTAAGGATACAGGATACCCCAACTGACCACCTTATATTCAACACGCTCTTAGCACGAAAAATGTCACTTACAAAACCCCAAATAAAGTATATGTTTTCTGAAAGCTTAATAAGTACTAGTAGGGCTTCTAAATATTGTCTTCCTTTACAAGAATGATTTATTGTGTTTATCACTTGTCAAAACTGTGTCTCCAAATTGTGATAAGTTGCTTTGGCAGTTTTGACAAGTGAACTCAAGTGTGACAAGTGTGTTGTGAACTTAGAAATGTGACCAGCAAACAATTTTGATAAATTCCAGCTAACCTGGAACTCAGCATTTGAAGGTCTATGAAACTTCTTATCACTCTAAATTTTTAAACACAAATTATTTTTCTAAAGTAAGACAATATTTAGATGCTCCATTTATTCAACTTTCAGAAATTATATACAAGGCAGTCGGTTGGGGTATCCTGTATCATTTTTTATGATTGCAAATTTTAGAGCTTATTTCATGACTGTGAAAAGGTGGGCAGCACGGTCAGTGCCGTAAGCATGCCTTACAGTGGTGGTGATATTTTCTAAAAATTTTGATGCCACTGCCTTGCTGTGCTTTAACCATGTCATTACTATGTTCATGCCATGAGATTTCTACAGTCATACAAAATGTGCTCTAAATATACATGTAGTTTACTATCTTGACATGACTCACCCATTCTTATCAAGATCTAGCACATGAACATGGGATAACAGTTGGGTTTTTGGTTTAAAGGATGTGTCCCTCATTTTTTTGAATATTCTCAGACAATCCTCAGTCCACCTTGACTTTTCAGTTTCTCTATAACCTTGAATTGCCTGAATTAAGAAAGCTTGCACTGTTGGTAGTGCTAGAAAATACCTATGCTATGCTCAAAGATTTCCCAAAGAATTGGATAGGTGTACAGTATAGCACACCCTAGTTCCAGTACAGTGTAAGCTCTTGAAAGAAACAAACACAGCTATTTCAAATAAGGTTGACAGGGCAAACGGCGAATGGCAATTGGGACTGTGCAGCAACAAGAACTTTATTTATTCATTTCTTAAAATTTATTACGTGTATTAAATAATGCCTGTTGTCAGATCTTTGTTGAATGGTACAAGTATATATGAGATTCATATTTCTTCATAGTTTCTTTTGGTTGTGCAATCACTGATCACCATTTTCCGTTCACCCCATTAAGCTTTTTGAATTAGCTGTATACAGGCAGATGTGACAGGTCATAACATTTTGAGTTCTGCAGAAGGGTGGCCAAAAATGGGCCTTCAAAACCCCATAAAATTGAGTACATGGGCAAGTGGAGAGTTGAATTATGACATTACTATGTTCTCATGAACTTCCAACCCCATATTCTCCTGCGTTTAATATTTGAATGTCCATTAATACACCAGTCATTTAAAATCCCCCGCAACCCCCCTGAGGGACACCCAGGGGACATAGTGGGGATTTCACCCCATTTTCACATATATTGGGTTCCCGCTGGTTGGGGGGAGTGCTTCAAATTCACAGTTTCGTTCTACAGCCTGGGGATTGAGCGGGTTGAACGATTAAAAATCACTTTTCATTCCATGCTATGATTTGCTTTCTTTTGTTTTATGTTTTTTTTTAAATTAACATTTTATTTTGGCTGTTTATTTATTGTGTAATTGCCCATGAGGTCAACGAAATGATGAGTGGATGCTTTGGTGTGATGGTGATGAAGAGTGCCCTTTCACTTAGTTCCATTACTCATGTGTTGGCATGACAGAAGAAATAGTCCCACCTGGGAAATGGTTCTGTGATGGTAGTTGTCATCTATAACAGCATAATTTGTGTGTCATGTCAGGATTGCAGTATGATAGATCAATAATGTGCCTAAAGTGGCGCACTTTATGTGAAGTAACAGTCATTTCTTTTTATTTCAGGAGCGGATACAGGATTTTACAAAGGGGGATGGATTCATGGTCCTTGATTTTTAATTTGTATTTTTTACAATAAATTTGAGTCAGATCTGTCCTTTATTTTTTGAATATCTATATTTTTAAAAGTTATCGCTCTAAAGGGGGGTGTCAAAATCCACCCAATCCAATCCCCCTATATCCGCCCCTGAATTTTTTTAATAGACTGTAAGAAGAAGAGAAAGAACAAGACAAAAGAGAAAGGGAAGCAAATAAGCTGACGTGTTTGATGTGTTTGGCACATGGTATAAATATTGATCACTTTCTTTGTCAGTAAATGCATCAAAGTGGATTTCTGTAAAAGAAAACATCAGTTGACATTAAGAATAAACTGCTCAAAAGGGGGTGGAGGAGTTCACTTATTTTATTAGGGCTTTCACTGCCTTTCACAGAGGGAAAAAGTGAATGCCCCGGTGTCACAGTGATATGTGTACCCCCGAGATATGTGTACCCCCGAGATATGTGTACCCCCGAGATATGTGTATCACCATACACATAACACTAGTGATATGTGTATCCCCCCCAAAATGGCGACTAGTGATATGTGTATCCCCCAGTCCCCTC
>WUAP02109330.1:0-10257 GCA_015163945.2 Stichodactyla helianthus | reverse complement strand
TTTAAATGTATATATGGAGAGATTTTTTTTTTTTTATTTTATTTGTTTTTTTTTTGTGGGTGTTTTGATTCTTTTTAAAGAACGCCCCGAAGGGGGGGGGGGGGGGGGGGGGGGGGGAATGCTCCCCACTCCTAACACCCCATGACACATACAATTACTATTTTTGTTGTGCTTTCTTAATTTTTTTTGACTCTTTATTCCTTGTTTGAAAAATAATGCCCTTATTCAATTTGCACTGGACCCTCTCACTCTGAATAATTGTTGATAATGCCCTCATCCATCTATCCCTCACCTTTCCTTTGAAATTACCTCTGTTTTAATGAGAAAGCAATTATTAATGCAGAAACGCTTCATTTTTACCCAAAAAGGGAATGGAAGATACATTTTAAAATTTAGTGTATCCTTGGGAGTAGGACCTTTTGCCATCCAAAGATGTTTTTGGCCCCAAATGATTTGACCTGGCACATGGGTCCTAGGACATACACAGATCCAATCTTCTCTTAAATTTTAATTTGATTCAGTTATCCAAGACAGTACTTGCAGTAACTGGTGTAGAATTATCCACCTGCTGTTGAAACAAAAGTAGCTGTCTATTCTGCTCAGCACTTTCAGTTTTCAAAAGAAATAAATGTTGATCAGAAACAGTTACTTGACAGACACCTGTAAATTGTCATTACCTATTTAACAGCTTAAAATTTTGCTGGGAACTCTGTGTCAAATATATTTGTATGAATGTAATTAATATTATTGTTTTATGTATTTATGCTGTTGATATGATACTAATAGCAAGTTTACATCACCTTCTTTCTTGCCTGATACTCTCAACTTTACCTCTATCAGCTGTTGGTGTATAAGAATATACTGCTTTTTCCCTTATTTATCTAGACTGTGAGCAGTCTCTATTTTTCTTGGTCATTCTCTGTATTTTCATTGATGAGAAGCCAAGTGGAGATTAGGGCCATGTCTTAAATGTCCCTGGGGGTGGGACTTTGGGGTGAGGGAGGAAGGAAATATATTTTCCTATTGTCATTTACCTCCAAGTCCCCCTCCTGTGGGGTTATTTGACTCAGTACTAATCATCACTTGGCCTAATTAACCATAGCTTGCCAGCAAACAAAAATGAGACAGATAGTGACCAAGGGAAATAGAGGGACTGCTAGCAGTCTATTATTTAACCTAATTATAAATTATGGTAGTCAGTGATCTGACAAATGACCATTAAACAACCAGCCAATGGATGACAGTCTGTTGACAGGTAGATCAGGACCCTTCCTCATTTACCATTCATAAATATTATGGTAATATTCTTGATCTTACTAAATATTTTTATATACTGGTGACTAGAAATGTAAATTGTGTTTTTTATTCCCATTAGAATTGTTTCTGTCACTGGAACTAAAGATGCTGTTGTCACTGCATTTTCACTAATAAGCAAGAAATTAGAAGAGGTAACTACACCTGTATTATATATATACATGTTATAGCAACACGCAAAATGTAATTGAGCTTGTGCATCTGGGTTGGCTGTTAAGCTACCTGGCTAAGCATCAGCTTGAAAGTCTTTAAGTTAAAAGTAAATTGAATTGCTGAAGTTTTGATTGTGGTTTTGGAATTTCAAACAAAGCCACCATAACTCCAAATCAAAATAGCTGTAAAATATTGAGCCTATTTTGAGTTACAAGGTACACTGGTAGAACATAGTTGTACATATACACACTACATGTGTGTTGTAGAGTTTTGACTAAACTGGTCATCCATTATTCAATCTGTTTATTTCAGGAACTCATAAACAATTCTAAAAGTAACATAACACCTCCTGTTACACTAAGGCTCATTGTACCTGGTAGTCAGTGTGGTTCTATTATTGGAAAAGGGGGGACAAAGATTCAAGAAATTAGGGAGGTAAACAAGAATTGTCAATATTGAGAGAAGCTGCAGACTTCATGGTCCAGGTTTCTCAATGTTGCATTTTATAAATGGAAATCCTTTATAGTTTTGCAATATTATTACTATACAGTGTTGTAAAGTTTGCAAAAAATGTGTAAAACATTTATAAATGTTATATTAATTTTCTCACTATATCACATGAATTAAAATAAATTCTTTTTTTCCCCAGGTGTCTGGTGCCTCAGTAGTGGTAGGTTAATACATTATGTACTGTTTAACAAACGAGCAGCAGTGTTTTATCCGGTTTAAAACATGAGGCGTAGCCAAGTGGTTTTAGACCCAATAAAGCACAATCTGCTCATTTATTGAACAGCTTAAAAAATGTCTAGGTGTATGCGCTCAGGTTCTGATTTTTTTACAAATGAACCAAGTTTGGCAGAGAGAATCCAAGTTAAAGTTTATGCAAATGAAGACGATATTTTATCAGATTTAAAACCTCCTCCATGGTCTATGATTTCTATTGTGTTCTCACTAATTATTCATGAGTTTTTTAATAGATCAATAAATTTATTAACCTATTTTATTGTTCAATCAAATTTAACCTATTTACAAAATAGTCTAAGATCTATACAAATTTATAACCACATCTTGCACTGACTTTCTCCTTTTTCCTGTCATTAGGTGGCTGGAGAATTTCTTCCAGAATCATCTGAGAGAGCTGTCACCTTGTCAGGTATGTATTCATGCACTGAAAAATTCTCAAAGCTGTGGAAAAAACAACTGAAGACAAAAAAAGAAGAATTAAGTTAGCTTGCAGTAGATTTTTCACTCATGGATTGATCATTTGAAATCATGATTTGTGGTAAAGATATTGCTCCACTAAGTTAAATTGTGACAGATATTTGAAGTTTTTGACACTAGTGTACAGACAACAGGGCTACCATGGCAACACCAGACATTTTCACAATATTCAATATTGTGTTTTTTCTCCAAATCTATAGTCTGACATTGCTATGGTACAGTACATGTAGCTCCCATTATATGGAAACCAGTGAAAACTTTGATCAGATTTTGCAAACTTGATAAAGCTTTGAAGTATTTGAATGAGAAATATGTTGACTGTGAAACCATGCAACACCAGCATTTTGATTAAGGGAAAAGGAATTTGAGTTAGAAATATTTTTATAATTTGATATTGTGCTCAGAGAAAATCTATTAAGGTGACAGGGAGCACAAGCTTGGCTTTTGTAAATTTTAAGAAATATGCAGTTAAAGATTTTCGTATTAGCATTTGGATGCCCTGTTGAGTGTTCATATGAATTTTCACATTTCTCTAATTTTCTTAACATTCACAAAAACCAAGCTTGGGTCCCATGTGGTAAAGTATTGGAAGTAGACAGTTCATGTATAAGAAAAACCAAAAGTCCTTCATAGATTCTGTCTTTAAATTTCCAGGGACACCAGAAGCTCTTGAAATTTGCATTGATCACCTCTGCTCTGTCATGTTGGAGGTAATTTTTATTATAATTATTATTATAACTATTAAACAATTATTGGATGAGGCTGAGTATGAATTAAATAGACCAAGGAGGGCATAATACATGCTGAAGCTAAAGGCTGCGGCAGATAACACCCTCCAAGCTCTGCATAATTCTTTTTTTCCCCCGGTCCAGTATCCTAGAAAAGCACATGATATGATTGGCTTGCAAGCAGTCTGGTTTTTCAGGATACACATGCCTGCCAACGGTATCCTGGCTTGAGCATGGTAAAATTGTACAGAAAAAATTATAAATACTAATAAAAGAGGAAAAAATAAACATGTTATTTACCAGCCTCGCTCTATTTTCCATTTTCAAGACCTAGGGCACAGTTTTTCACTATATGGACCTCTCAGCTGGTAAATAACGTAATTATACATATCATACCAAAGTCAAATTCAATAATTGTTATATTATTCATTCAAAATATTTGCACAGGAAAAGTGAGGAAAATCTACTTCCAGTTACCAGAGTGATGTTATCTATCCAATAATTTATCCATTATTGGATGAATGGTGTCAGTTGTCCAATAATTTTTTATTTAACCATTGACATGAAATTACCAAATTTGTTAACTGCTAGTTTGTTATGAGAAATTATCCGGGGAACTTGAGGCAATCAGAAACAAAGAAATATTTTGAATGAAAAATATTATTATTTGTCGGGCTGAATTTGCAAGCTGTTGACATTAACAATTTTATTATGTAACAATAAATATATTAATGATTACTATCTTTTATTATTAGTTTCCACCCAAAGGACACACAGTGCCTTACACCCCGCACAAACCAGATCATCACTTTGGTTTCTATGGACCTCCTCAAGTAAGTCATGTTTAGATGGTTGGTGGTTTTAATACTGAGTATCTAGACTCCTTGCAGAAATTCCCAAAGCAGTTCACATGCCTGCCAACGGTATCCTGGCTTGAGTATGGTAAAATTGTACAGAAAAAATAAATACTAAAAGTGGAAAAAATAAACATTATTTACATTATTTACCAGCCTTGCTCTGTTTTCCATTTTCAAGACCTAGGGCACAGTTTTTCACTATATGGACCTCTCAGCCAGTATATCTATAGTTCAATTTGAAGAACAAAACTGCAATGAAATTTTATTCTAGTGAGAATCAAAGACTGAAAATATTTCATTGTTTTGTCCTCCAAATTGAACTACTTCAGGAATTGCTGCAATGGGGGTCTATAGAGCAATAGGGCATGGTATGGTATAATTGGTGAATTGCCAGTGGAGGTTTCTTATTTTTGCAACATTTTCTGAATGCATTAAGCATGTACATGTATGGAAAAAGATTCAGACATTTTTAAAGCTTTTTTTATTGCTTTCTAACTTACATATAAATCCATGAATCAATGGTACAATCATTTTTGTTTAAGTTGTATGCACAGTACAACCTCTAAAGCCTGCAAAAAAAATTCTATTAACCTGTCGTATATCAGGCCAGGGACAAGGTTTGATTTGATATGCAGCTGCTGCTGTGGTTGGACAAAAAAAAATTTCCCACTTTGAAAATTTTGATAGAACAATCATGTCCTGCCAGCTGTTCAACGACCAGTGCTAGTTTGCAGGCTTGACCTCTACTCTGATGGTGTTAGTAGACAAACAAAATTCTTCTAAATAATTCTAGGACAAAGTCCAAGTGAAAGCTGTCACGATAGTGATTTACTTTAATTAGTTTTCTCCTCATCATGAGTTTGAGATGTTGGTTTCGAAATTCACTCATCATAATTGATTATCTTGTTGATTTTAATTTTTCTTTATTTCAGCCTTATGGAGGTTACTCAGGCCAGTTCGGACTTCCACCCATGTTTCATAATGGTTTTATTCCTGGAAGAGGAGGGTATGGTGGTGAGTGTTACATCACAGTTAACTTTTAAGGTTTGGACACACAATGTGACATTGCCTGTGACATTGCTTGCAATGGGAAGGTAGTGTGCCCACCCATTAATGTAGAACTCATTTCTACTTCTGTGATGTTGCAGGTGATGTGGCGTGCAAAAGTTGCACAGGTGTGACTTATGGTGTGATTTCCCTGTTGCAAGAAACATTGCAGGCAACATTGCATTGTGTGCTGTAGCCTTAATTCCTGTTAGAAACCTTGGTGCTAAAAGAATCCCTGCACTTGTCTTACCTAATGGTTAAGAAATTAATGCATTGCATTCTTTTAATGTTTAAACCATTAATATTCCAGGTGGAAGACGAGGAGGAGGAAGAGGTGGTGGTGGTGGTGGTGCTCCAATGAACCAGGGAGGATATGGTAAAGGTCCAACAACATCTATTACAATGACAATTCCAAAAGGGGTAAGTAATGTGCATGATGTTTATATCAGGGTTCGTGCTACTTCTTAAACTCCTTGAAAACTCCTTGAATTTGCTAACAATAGAAAAGGATTCCAATATTTCTGGTCATACAAAGTTTTTTTTATATAAATATAAATGACAAGAAAATTGTAAGCAGTTGCTGCTGGAAAATATTCTCATGTAAAATTTGATAATTCAAAATATAGCAGATGTTTCTTTCCCCAAACAAGGAGTACTGTGAAGGGCCCGTTTGGTAGACCATGTGCTTGAAAAATCATATTTGGGTCCTTGAATACTCCTAGAATTTTAAATTTTTACCTCAGCACGAACCCTGTTATATCATTAATAGAATGATAATTGAATCCCATTTTTACTTCCTACTGCAAGTCTTGAAGTATACTGAGAGGGGCCATGATTTGTTATTAAGAGCGGAAAGTCCCCACTTCTTCTGTTTTTTCTTCCATACATTTATATGACCCCTTCTTCCTCTTGCCTGAATGAAAATTAGTGATCTTTTATTTGCCACAGGAAGGCCACAAGTTTATTATTTTATAGCTATTTAGTGTTTACCCTCATTTAATACAGTCATTTACATCTAAGAATGAACACATGACAATAAGACATGTTCTAATTGGTCCCTGAAACATAGGAGTTAATCAACTGGAACATGCATGTTTGGCGCAGGCGCATTAATCTTGGTACTTGTCCGATTGTACAACTGTACTGTTCTGTTTGAGGATTCTCCACAATGTCTAGAATTGGTATTGAGGAATTTTTAAATGGTATAGACTATAAATTATTTAGTGCAATATGCTTGTAATTTTAGGAAGAAAGGTTTACCTTTTGACAATTCATTTTGTACATGTCTTGATATCATCAAAAGAGATAGCACTCCACAGTTTCTAAACATGTTCAGATCTGACTGTAATTCCTTCAGGGAAGTTGTTCCTTTATCTAAAACCATGGTTTCCAGTAAAACTGAATCGTCAAAAGTTAATTTTTTCAAAGTTCTGATGTGATCTCTTGGGGCAGGAGCAATGGTTCCTTGCTGTTGATACTGTTGCACGATTTTTGAAACTGTTACTTGACAGTTGAATTCTCAACTTTCTGGCAACATCTCTAAACGATGAATTCTTGGCAAGCTCTATGACTTGATTCCTCAAGTCTAAGGAAAGACTTTTCCCCTTTCATAAGAATGTCCAAACTGGTTTATATGAAACATTTCTGGAGCAACAGTTGGACGAGTACGAAGATTAAGGTACCTGCACCAAACATGCACGTTCCAGTTGATTAACTCCTATGTTTCAGCAACCAATTAGAACATGTCTTAGTGTCATGTGTTCATTCTTAGATGCAAACGGCTGTATTAAATGAGGGTAAACACTAAATAGCTATAAAATAATAAACTTGTGGCCTTCCTGTGGCAAATAAAAGATCACGTGTGATCATGTGTTCATTCTGAGATGCAAACGACTGTAAAGTGTCTATCTAATCTTATATCTGGGCCTCAAAATAATTATTACTAAGAGTACTAAGAGCTAAGATTATCTAACCAAATACTTCTCCATTTTTTAGGCTGTTGGCAGCATCATTGGTCAAAAAGGAAGCTATATTACCAGTATAAGGTAAATGTAAATTAGGGAGGCATAAAGTACTAAAATTGTCCTGTTAGAGCAGATTTTGCATGAGTGGGAAACCCTATGGCAAATTAGTAGCTGTACCATCTATCAGTACTGTACTTTACTATAACAGTGCCTATGAGCTTAGATTGGATGATTCATCTGAAAACAATTGGAAGCCATTTCAGTATTACTGCTTATTGTACTGTGTGCATACTGTGAGTCAGTACTGTACATTTCTTACTCATACAAAAACAGCTCTATTATGCTACACAATGTTCTGATTCAAATTGATCTTTTTCAGACACATGTCTGGAGCAAGCATAAAGATTGGTGACAGTGAGAGTGGAGCAGACAAACGAGAGGTGTTGATAACAGGAACAGGAGAGGCTGCTAGCTTTGCCCAGTTCCTCATCAATGCTCGGTAGGTGTTGACATTTTTAATAGATAGTTTTAGATTGCTTTTCTGTATTTATTAGTAAGTGTACTATGTACAATTAACTAAATGTTGTAATTGACACTAGTTCATGATAGGAGTGACAAAAGAGAAAGCAGGCAAATATAAAGCACTGAATTTATGCAAACATATTCTGCATCTTTGTCACAGAATTTTTGATGTTGCTCCATACTCTATAAAGTTTCTACAAACAAAAAGCAAGTCATTTGCAAAAAAAGCTGTCTTCCAAAACATGAGTTAGTGCACTAAAAATGAGAGACCTGGTGCAGTTTTCATCAGGATAATAAGTAACATCAGATTACTGCAACTATGTTTTTGGCCTTTCATTATTAAGCACATCTATCCATTTTTAAGCTCAATATTTTGTAAACATGCTCTTTTGGGGCCAAACAACAAAATATCAAATGTGACCAAAATTTAGTGAATGTGCCATTTAGAAATATGCCTTGTACTTTGGAAGAGGTGATATTTTGATCAGCAGAAAAACTGACATTTCCGTGAATATCTCCAAGCAGCTCTAGTTCGACAAGATTTTGTCACAAGTTTGGAGCAACAGTGAGACAAATGAAACGCTTATAGTTTTGGCGTATCACTCCCAGTTAAATAAAAAAATTGTGAATGTAGCAGCCTTGTCATTGTTCTGCTTTGCCTTAAATGATACTATAGTGTAATTTTACTACCACTACCAGAATGCTTTGAGTGACTTCTGTTGTCAGAAAAAAAAATTTCAATTGTCTCTATTCCCATGAGAGAAGAAAAATCTGAAGAGAGCAATTTTGACAAAACATCCTGGTAGTGGTAGTTGATGCAATCCTGAAAATGTCCTATTTCTACTACGATAACAAGAATGCTGTAGCATTTTTTAAGAGACACATTACATTGTAATCTTATCTCTATTTCCTAGACTGAGACAAGATGGTAAAGCCCCCATCAACACAGATCATGAGGAGAACAAGGAAAGCTCAGAGGAGAATGAAAATACAGAATAACTTATATCTCTACATGTTTCTCTTATTAATAAGAATTTAATATTAACCCGCTGCATTAATACCACTCCAAGTCGACCCCCCTGACCCCAACCCCCCCTTGCCCCACAACCACCAATTTTAATTAATATTAATGGTAGTGGAAAATAGATTTTTAAATCCCCCAAGATTAAAATTGCTTATAAATATATACTAGTTGGACATTAATGTCAAGGCACTTTAGAACCCAAGACAAAGTCTTGTAAATAGAGAATTAACATATTAGAGAATTATACTCACTGTAGTATGTCATAGAAAAAATAAAAAATGAACAAATGTGAAATTCTTTAATGCAACTGGGTGTCAATACATAATCATCAACATAATCTTGGTTTACAATAACTTCCATGATGAGAATAACAGGAGAGGTATTATGCCACTTTAGAAGATGTAACAAAATAACTTGAAAGTTCTGTTTTTTACATAGAACTATGCTACCAGTTTATGAAAAACCTAGAATTTCCTAGTGTCTAAATGCCTCACTAGAATGATGGCACTTGACCTGTGAAATAGTTATTAGTCCAATTAACAGTTAGACCTGTAGCCTGAATGGTAACTGGTGTTGGGGGCCTAGTGATCTTTGGTTTACTAATATGCCTTATGCACCGGCTAATGTAAACCCCTGCCCGACCACCCCTCAAACTCACACATAACTGGGAACTTGAAATTCGGTGTCTGTGAAAGTGCAAAAATGACCTCACCCACTGGGGGAATGACTATGGCCCTGCATATTCTGGCTTTCTTGGAAATTGGCCATAGTCAAGAGACTGCAGGGTCGGGGAGGGGGGTGGGCAAGTTGAGTTTCCCTCTGCTGGTGAGCATTCAAAAGGAAGTGTCAGTGAATAGTAGGTAAATACTCCCACATCACATTCCCCCGATACGTTGTACCTGGGGTGAGGTGGGGGTCGGGGGGATCGGGAGGCAGGCATCTACATTGACCGAGAAGTGGGTTCTTGGGAAATGCTGTGCTACCAAGTTCTGGACTTACCTTGTAGCCGAAGGGTAAAGCGTTAGTCTTGAAAACCAAAGATTGATTTTGAAACCCGTCAGGGCCTAGATTTTTACTCCAGGGTATTAAAATGGGAAGCTATAGAACCCGAGAGTTTTTAAGAAAACATTATTCAGGCCAGTGCCGGTGTATGGCTTCCCGCTGACCCGGCTAGCTTAGTTTTCCCAAATCACATTTACTTATAAACTTAAATAAGCTTGTAGGTTTATTTTCGGGGCATTAGGGAAACTGAATAAGTATTTTGTTTAAGCGAAGTGGCTAGATACCCGGGACCCGGGATCGATTTTCAAAATACTAGATACCCGGAAGTTTTTAATTTTCATTAAAAAAAAAACAGCTAATAATAACTTTCATGGATTCAAAGTCTTCTAACTTTGTTTCGGATAGGGAAGCGCTTCTTAGAATTC
>WUAP02109219.1:3718-16355 GCA_015163945.2 Stichodactyla helianthus | reverse complement strand
TTATTACTTTAGCACATGAGCAGAAAGCAGTATTCCTCATTCAATGAGGAATACTGCTTTATGCATAGCGTGTATTACGGAATTAATATAGGAGGGGGAGGGGGTGTAGAGAAAGGTCGAGGGTCATCATTTTTTGAGCCTTCCAAAAGGGTGGGTCATCAAAAAGTAGACAAAAAGAAGAGGGAAGGCCATAAAAAAACACAGGGGTCGTGATATTTTATTCCTGATTCTGAGAAGGGTCATGTCAACTACAGCAAATCTTTCTCCGGGGACCGGGGAAAAGTGCTAAATTTAACACTATGTGAAAGTTAAATTCCCCGCCCTGTCCCGGGGGGGAGGGGGCAGGGGTTTCAATTGACTAATGCATAATTGTCTTAATTACCGTGTAAAATCTTCATTTCCGATTCTTTCCGCTGAAGATTTTTCTTCAATTCTTCATTTGATGCTGTAATAACAATAATAATTAAACATGTATTAGTAATTGAACAATTTGGTGGTATAATATGCCGAACTAATCACATGATCTTGAAGAGATTTGTTTGTTAGTCATGGAAAGGCCGGGAAGAGGTGTTACTGTGGTTACAGTTAGGGTCGACAAAAGTACATCGAATAACTGTTTCAAAATTCATACAAAACTAAGACTGACCTCTCAGATCGGCTGCTTCTTTATCAGCATTCATGCGTTTTTCCCTTTCACAAGCAACTTGCTGCTGATAAGCGTCTGCATGACACCAAATCTCGTTAATTCTTACAGTGCGAATCGAAAAAGCGTGGGCACCTAGAAATATTTCAGGAGTGTTGGTCGACCAATCAGAGAGGTAGTCGTTATCTTTGTGGTTACAGAGCAATTTCTGATTGGCTAAAAACAGTAGAAACATTCCTAAAATATTTCTAGGTGACCACAGGTTTTTGATTCGCACTGTAACTGCCTCTTAGCTCCAGCTCCAGCTCCCTATTATAACATTTTTATCGCCCTAGAACTGAAATTCGTACCCCGAGTCGCCCGCGAATTCTGTAGTTTGCGGTCAGCGCCACGGCCGAAAGTCCTTGGTGCTGACCTAGAGGAACGCGGGCTCTGGGTCAGTGCTAAATTGTCTAAAACTAATCAGACAATAACATGCAGGGGAATTGGACATAGTTCTGGACAAATATGGTGATGGTATAGTCTAAACCATCGCCTGACGAAAAATAGCCGAGTAGCAGTTGAGACGACGCATATATACGTTCATCCACGAATGTTGGACCTTTCCCAATATATAGTTGAGCGAGTCCAGTACTAGTCAAACCCTGATTTCATTACCGTACCAGTTTCTTCGTGGTGTTCAGATTATGTAAATGATATATTGTTTAATCAGCAACTCTTCTTTGCTTTATTGTTTAATCATCCCGAAGTCCATTGCATCAGATTAGTACGTAGCATAGTACACGATGGTATGTATTGAAATCAAGGCTTTGGCAAGTACAGAACTGACTTAACTATATCATGGGAAAGGACTATTGTCGCTTATTTAGGGATGAATAATATCTTTCATACTAAAAATCATGAGGATATGCATAAACCATGTGACAAAAACTAAATGCTTTACCCGTTACAGACATTTTATGAGATTCGCTTGCCTCTCAAAACAACGTCAGCCACCGGATTTTGTGTTAACCAATCAGAAAGTCGCTCTTATTTCCGGAAGCTAATTGATTATGCACATGCTAATTACTTCAGAATGTGATTATCGCTTCTAGTAGTGAAGTTATTCACAGGTGACTTCGCTGCAGAAGAGCGCTCTTTGTCGAAAGGGAAGTAAGTAAGACATTTTTTGACAAAAAATTAACGGATCTATGATTATATTCTAGTAGATAACAATAGAGAAGAGAGCGGGTTAGTTGGAGTAACTATTTAAACGATAGAGAACATTTTAAATATATTTCGGTTCCTACCTTCTCTTTTCAGAATCATTAATTAGAATTGTTTTTCACATGTTTACCATTTCCAACACCTCACATGGTTTGTACACATTTCTCTGTTTTTACGTAACCGCCATCTCTTGCTTTAATTGTTCAAACCAACGGAAAAGTCTTTCCTAAGTTCACACACCTGCTTTCATGCAGACATTACCAGTCCGTCTCATCATAAGTCATGCGTACTAGAGATTCTGTTATATTTGCTCTAAAAACATCTAGTTTACTTAGTACTTTCTCGAGCAATTAATGCCTCTCGTATTTCTCAGAACTAGTCTTAACTTCGAGTTCGTGGTCGTAGAAAGATTGATTTAATATTTATTTATTAACAGCCGGCGACCGGTTTAGCTGAGCAAGCTTTGCGAGTATGTAATTTAGCTTTTCCTTAGTCAACAATCACTCATAATCCTTTCATTATCTTACCTAAACTGGTTTGACAGGTTTGTCACGTGGTTTACAAAAATTAATTATTAAACAAGTATAAATATGAATATATATTGTGTTAGGACACAGACCCATGCAGTTGCAGTCACAATCCTAAATTACAGTTGTACTTGGACTTGTACTGAAATTACCCCAATAAAGATCCAGATACCACCAGCTCTACAATAGCCGTCCCTTCATCTCAGAAGCTTTAGTACCAAAGACTTTTACCTCTGACTTTATTGCTTTCATAAATTCGCCTTATATCGTTTATTCAATGTTTTTAGCTTCTTAAGGGGAGATTAAGGCGTTATCGCGTTGCTATGTGAATTTTTCTACTTCCCGCTTTTGGCCCTTGTTTGATATTTTATCGATGTTTAAAAGATTGTAAAGCCCTATTCACCAATCTGCCACACCACTTCGCCCTATCTTTCAATATTTGACGTTTTCTGTTCATTTTCAATTTCCTTAAGCAACCTTCTGGAAAAGTAGGTTAATCCCCCCTTAAGAATTTTTCAAGGAGTTTTAATTAAAGCAGAAATTGATGTTTTGCGCATTGAGAATAAACGTCTGTCTTGATCCGACTCCAAGCTGATTGCGCTACGCTTCAAAGTTGCTTTTGCCGTGAACGAGATTTCTTTCGCGTACTTGCGTGATTCCGAGTCATAGAGTGTTTTTTTATTTTTATTTTTATTACTATTATTTTTTTATCATTCGCCATTTCTAAGTCGAAACTCTGCTTTTGACTGATAGTTGGAAAAGATAACATGGAGAAAAGCCGAATCATTATATACAAAAGAGCGTTTCTATAGGCTGATTTCACACAATACAGTTACGTCACGGAACATAAAACCGCCGGCTAAAAGTGAGCAGACGTTTCTTGTGAGTAAACAATCTGGTCGCCAGAGCCTGCGCTCCTCCCGGCCAACACAAACCATCAGAAACGCAGGCTCTGGCGACTAGCTTAATGTGAGAGGAAAGCGAATGACATATAAAAACGTGTGCAACGAAGGGCTAATGCTTTACCGTGTAAGATCTTCATTTCGGTTTCTTTCCGTTCCAAAGTAGTCGCGATGTCATCTTTCTCAGCTGAACAACAAAACGATCAACAGAAAACGCTACTAAATTATTATTCATTCATTTCATCGCATAATCACGTGATGTCGTAGCTCCATATTGATTGGATAGACCGCAACACGATTTATCAGGCAACGTGCGGAAGCGCCACAGAACTGAATAGCACATTTGGGGATTAATGAAAAATAGTGTTGGTCACCCTGTTTGTTGCACTGTTCTTCATTCACCCCCATGCTATTCTGTTCACTTGCGTTAGAATACGTCAAATGGACCAAATCCGGTTGGGTGTATTTGTTTTCCCATTTCTGACCACGTGTCATTCCCTTGGGTATTGTTTCTTTGTTTCTCGGTAGCGCTTGAGAAGATACATTAATATGGATGAACTTCAAAGAATTGTACTCTCAAGAGAATGACAAGTGGTCTGAAACGGGAATTCATTATGACCAAGTGGTTTGGTCTATTGTTATCTGACAAATAATGTATGGATTTCAGTTAACACTGCAGGCTCTTTGCAGCAAACAGTCACGTGATGATATATCACTTCAGTAGCCAATGAATTGAGCTCACAGTCTCTTGGGGAAGGCTCTACTGGAGAGCAAACAAACTATAAAATGCTTAATATCTTGAGATCAAAAGCGTATTATGACGGTATAAGTGCATTTTTAAAGGTTTTAGTCAAGGCATTACAGATCTAGTAAAATTTGTTTGGAATAAATGAAATACGTTTTTTTGCCCTCCAGTTACAGTCACGATATTAGGGCCTATTATTAATGTATGGTTGATAGCGATCGATCGTTTCGTTGCTTTACCTTTTAGTCTTTTTATTTCAAGCTCATAATTTTCTTTTTCTCTGCGTTCTTCGTGCAACTGCCTTTTGAGAGGATTATCTGAAAGTTAAGCAATTGAATTCCAAAATAAATAAATAAAAAGAAAGGGAAAAAAGAGAAAGAAAGAGAAAAAAGAGAAAGAAAGAGAGAGAGAAAGAGAGAAAGAAAGGAAGGAAGGAAGGAAGAAAGAAAGAAAGGGATGACATTAATTGGTTTAACTTGACAAACTGGAATAGTTTAGACTGAACCGATGTTCGTTTAAAATTTCTGACAATTAACTTTTTAAGTCTATTTAGGCCTTCGTACGCCTTTATGACGGAGTCAAGAAGATACAACTAATGAGCCTGTGTCGAATAAAAAGCCTGACTGCAGCTGTGTGTTAATCATCAGAAAAAGAAAAGCAATAACTACCAGAAGATAAGCGTATTATCATCAAAATGTTTTTTTACATTGTATTCGTTCTTTTTAACATCATTTTTTAGGGTAGAGGGAAGTCGGGGGAAGACACCTACTGTTTTTCTGGGACTTTTTACCTAAACACTCCCTTCTTGAAGGCCAAAAATATTTCTACTTTAAGATGTTAATTAGTGTTCACTTTTAAGAGTCTTAGTCAGGTATAAGTAGTTCTGAGCGAGAAACTATAGAACTGGCTTTCTGCCGCAGATATAGACGATATATATATATACACACACACACACACACACGAAAAATATATGGAAATTGAGAATGAATGAAATGGCATGACTGCACCTTAACTCTATTGGAATCATTAAAACATCAATTCAGTAATCAATGATTTATATAAATGATTATGTTTAACAACATTTTTTATATATATCCTAATTTCTTCAATATTTCACTTTTATGCTTTTAACTCTTCACTGTAGTTTTCTTTTTTATGATTCGCCTTTTAATTTTGAATACAAGAATGGAAGTCAATTTGAGCTCGTTTCTTTGGCCGGTGCCGACGTTTTACGATTGTAAATAAGCTTAATTTTAATTATTCATATTTCAATACCAAAGTTAGATTAAAGTGATTTATAGACAGGAGACACACAATGGAAGTATAGCCCAATCAGAACATAACTCGAAACTTCGAAGCTGTCTTAACCAAGAAAAAACAAACCTATAGCGGCAGATAAAGGTAGGCATCTTTAGATCCTGTAATCCATGAAGATCGGTGAAGCGGATACTTTGTACAAACTATTGGTAATTCTGGGTTAACGAACATAAAGCTACAAGCGTTAGTAAGTCTTCCTGGGATTTTTTACAGCAAAAACTGGTTTAACAGTCAACAGAAAAACTGAAAACAAAAACCAAAACAGCTATCATTCCTTATTGTAGTTTAAAAAGGAATATCAACTGAACAAGGCAGGTGTTTGGCTAGAAAATGTATTTTCGGTGCCGTTTATGATGCCAGACGACCATGCAAATCAATCAGACATTAAGTTCAAACTCCGTATACTCATCTTATTCTATACTCCCATTTCAAGTTCTATTTGCTCAACGTTAGCCGAGTTCTATTTTGCTCAGGGTCAGCCAAAAATTTTGGTCATATTGGAGGCTCATGTCAATAAATGAAGAGGGGGAACCAAGGTAAAAAACATGTAAATGGATGGGGGGGTCATGTAAATATTCATAGACAGATTCTTGAAACTCACCAGCCCCCCCCCCCCCCTCTCTCCAAGGTATGGAATTCACGTGTAAATAACAATACAAATGCTTCGGGTTTTGCTGTTAATTGTAAATATTTTGCGCACAGTAATCGAGGCTAAGGCTGGCTGAGTAAAAAGGACCTCGAAACAAGGGAGAATCTCGTATGCGCGGTTTTGATTGACTAGTCTTCTAAATAACTCGTATGCCAGTGAGAGTCTAGACGTGCTAAATTCAGTGGTGACTCGTAATTTAGTTCACAGATATGAAATTCAAACACACTATCAAAAGACTGATCTTATTCGTGGCGTACATCCTGGTTTTTGCCGCCATTATGTACAGGGTAGAAAAGACGGAGAACGAACACAGTCGCAAAAACCAAGTGACACTCCAGAACTTGTGGATGAATATTCTACGAAAATACAACATGACGAGGGAAGAGTTTGATAATGCCACACGAATCATCCATCAGTCACAAGCGCCTTATAGAGAAAGTTGGAGCTATGCAGAGTCGGTGCTTTTTATGGTGGCTTTGTGCACGACAATAGGCAAGTATACAGGCATTTGTGTTTACTATACATTTTACTCACTATCTCCATTCTGATTGGCTGAGAGTCTACAGCTAATTCGTGATATCTGCAGGAAAAATTTGCAGACATGGGATTTATTATATGGAGTTCAAAGTCCAAGTGTTGCTTAAACGTGCGCTTTAAAAAATAGATTCGTAAACATAAAAGATAAGAATTTCCTAAATTTTCAAAATGTATACTAAAACAATTATTTAATTCGGTTTTCGCATGACACCGTAAATTATTAAGACCTCAAGTCTGTGATATCTGCCTCAGCCCCTTATCTGCACGTCTTGCATCCATAATAACAGCTTTTAGTAAGGGTCAATAACTACATGGTAAATGAATGAATTCATGCTGTTCTCTGACAAGAACACGTTTTTTAACAGGTTACGGTAACTTAACGCCGAAAACACAAACCGGTAGACTGCTGACCATCATCATAGCCTTATTTGGAATACCGCTGACACTAATGACTCTCAACTCAATCGGTACCATGGTAACAGACGGATGCACGAGAATCATCCACTGCATCGAGACAAGGCTTCTCAAGCGTACGACCGTCAAAAGCTTGAAAGTTAAGTGCTTTGTATTTGTCCTTGCACTTCTGTTGTTGATTCTCATCGCTGGGGCGACTGGCGTCGCTACGTTGACACACTGGTCCTTTGTGGAAAGTCTCTATTTTTGGTTTATAACTCTTTCTACTGTTGGTTTTGGAGATTATGTGCTCAGGGGCGAAAATGTCTTGGGCTACCTTGACGAATGGGAGAAACGTTCCGTTCAAGCTGCTTACCTCTTACTCGTGCTTTTTGGGTTGGCACTCTTGGCCAGTGCCATCGAGAGTGCTATAAGATTAACCCAAGGTATCAAATGCTATTTCAAACTTCTTTCTTGCGTACGCGTTATGGATAACGAACAGGAAGACCGATAAAAATAACTTCTCTTGTTGTTGTTAAATCATAGACCAGTAAAAACAGAATTATTTTGAACGAAAACTCAAGAGGTTGGCGAGCAAGAAGGGAGTAATTTGCCGTTAATTGCCACCACGTCAGCTCAGCTGTTACAGCATCGGTCTGTTGTACAGGAGGTCGTGGGTTCAAGCATACTAATATATTAATTACCCAGACTCATGATTGTAAGCTGCGAGACAGCTAAGGCGCCTTAATATGCAGCCCGTAAAGTCCTCTACTAAAAAAATCGATTGTAAAGCGCATTGAGACAATGTGAAATGTGATATATATATATAAAATCAAATGTGATGTTATATTCAAAAACTGACCAATCGAAATTAAATTATTAAAAACGATAACGTTTAAAAACGCCTGGTCGATATTGCATTTTGCAGGTAGCTGTAGGCCGGTCGATTTAGAAAACATGCTTTTCAGCCTTGTAATTAATCTACAAAAATTTCAGGGCAGAACCTAGCTAGTAACGATCGAAGAAGAAATTCAAGGAGTATTCAAGGAGTTAAGCCAAAATTTTGAAATTCTAGAGTTTTTCAAGTGCCCTTAAAAACGTGAATCAAATTCAAGGAGTTTTCAAGGAGGTTAAGGAGTAGCGCGAACCCTGAATTCAGCTATCCGATTGATAATTTGTCCGTCACGTGGTAATAAGACTCCATACTACCATACACATAAGTGACAACTCGCGCACGGGTTGCGAGCTTCGATCATTTTCCTAGTTCTTGTATCCTTTAAACATGCTTTCGACGATTTCTCACGGTCTGCTTTCTTGTTAACCACATTTTGCGTCATCGCGCTGCGTTTCAAATTTGTAAGAATGGTCTTAGTTTGAGTGGAACCGTACGGTACTAACTTAGAGCGGTTTTCGTATGAGTGGGAAGCGTACGACAGCTTGCACACGGTACGGTGTGCAGTAACACTCGAATGGTTCCCATTGTTTTCGTGTGAATCATCCAATCAAAACGCGCAGTTACCGTTATGGTAAGAGTACGGTACTGCTACGGTACGGCTATGAATTTGCCGTATAGTGTTTTCCACTCATACGAAATCCGCTCTAAAGCACGTACACGGTAAGGTGTGCCGTAACACTGACAGGGCTTCCCATTGTTTTCGTGTGAATCATCCAATCAAAACGCGCAGTTACCGTTGTGGTAAGAGTACGGTACTGCTACGGTACGGCTATGAATTTGCCGTATAGTGTTTTCCCCTCATACGAAATCCGCTCTAAAGCACGTACACGGTAAGATGTACCGTAACACTGACAGGGCTTCCCATTGTTTTCGTGTGATCTATCCAATCACAACGTGTTGTTACCGTACGAATTTGCCGTATGGTTTCCTACTCATACAAAATCCGCTATATGTAGACCCACCCATTCAGCAGACAGTCATAAATTTCTTAAATAGCTAATTATTAATTTGATGTCGAGTTTCACTTACATTGCACAGCAACAGAGTGTCTTTCTTGCCCAAATACATCACTCCTATTCTGATTACAAGGCACTCTTGTCTCTATCATGGTTGACAACCCGCCAGAACTACTGTCACACCTGGAATGGGTGCAAGTTGTAGGTTGGTCGTAACCCGAATCCGTTGCTTCAGCGCTTGAAATTGAAGCACTACCCCGAGCACTAATCCTGGTGGGGGAGCTACTTTCATTACATAGTTCTCTTACATGTGCTCCAGTCTCTAAAGGACGAGAGCTAGCACCTCCAGGCTTCTTCGTACCCTCTTGGTTATATGGGCCGGTTGAGGTAGGACTTGTCGGTGAAGGACCAAGGTCTCTTCTCCTTGAATCTAGTGTGGTTAGCGTTGATGCAGAATCCTGTTTCCCGTAGTTTTGTTGTTGATCATTAGAAGAATCGTGATACATATCAGACTGGTCTTTCTGAGCAACTCTAGAGCTTGGCATCGAATAATTGTCATTAGAAGTTAACGCCGTCACTGACAATTGAGTGGTTCCTTTTTTCTGCATGTCCGTTTCCATCTCCAATCCAGTATCACTTGTCCGTCTGAATGGACCTACCTTCTGTTCAATACTAAACTTATCAACATCAGATCCTGCTAGTTCTGTCGGCCTCGTTGTTTCTACTGGAAGACTTTTCCCAGCACTGCAGCTTAAATCATGGGTTCTTGAAAAGGCATCAACGCCGACCCTCAGTTCCTCCAGATACACAGGCTCCAACCACTGAATATAGCTTAGCCTAGAGGCGTTATCGGCGGTGAGGTAATGCGCAAGAAGTTTGTCTGCGTCTGTTTTGGTAATAAACGTGCACATACTGGGCCGCTTTAAGTCGCTTATTGCACGGAGCTGATAGACTTGTGAATAAGAATACTTCCTTCGAACTATACCTAGCTTGTCCATGTTGTATCTAACTTGCACACTCTGACCGTTAAGAACTTGTATGACCTTGTGTGCGTCTGGAACAGACACGACCACCTCGCCCTTGATTTGGAAAGTTGGGATTTTGACAACGTCAATGGGATTTATGGGTTTGCGTTTTATCATTGATATATTGATAGTCGGTGCCTCGTATTTGAACGGAATAGCCCCCTCGAAAACGTCCAACGATACGGGATTATTCCACTGGATCTGCTGTAGCTTGCTCTCTGTACAGAAAACATCATACATCTTGAGCAGACGTTGCGCGTCTGATTTTAGAATGTAGGTACAAAGCGTCGCTTTGGAGTTCAAAGCCTTCAAAGCTTTAAGCCTCTTGACGTGGACTGTGGAGAATCTTTGGGTTGGGATCTGCAGTCGTTGTAGATAGTATCCAACTTGGACGCTCTGGCCGTATAGATGGATGACAATCTTGTGGATGTCTGGCATGCAGACGACTTCATTGCCATCAATCTCGTAAGTACGAATCCAGGAAGATGTACTAAGGTCGGAGATGCTTGAAGCTTCACTATCAGGTGAGGAAGGGTACTCCTCATTTGTTTGAATCAAGCCAGACGATGAAGGTTGAGGAGTGTTGTCTGCGTTCGCTGGGACATCAGATGACTCTAAACTGCAGTTTAGTATCGTGGTGTGGTTTAACTTGTCGCTTGCGCCCATATTGGGACCAAAGTGCTCTTTCTCATTTGTTGATCTCGTAGGGCTCTTTTCAACTGGAAAGTCCTTAACGACTGCTATATCTCCAGCATCGCTTTCTTGGGCGTCAATCTTAGCAGGCGTTTCCCCATCTTTGATAAACTCCCCGTCCATTCCTGCCCTTGAGGGAATATTCGAAGGACTAACATCCAAAGATTCATCAGAGCTAGAATAGAAGTAATCTGGAAGACGATTATTTGCCTCGTCGTTCATGGTATAATCTGTGACAGATCTTGGCTGATGAATACTTTCAGGAATGCTATGTATAGTATTTGGATTTCTCGAAAATTCAGATGGCAACGAGGAAGACCTTTCCAATGTAGTACTTCCTGTGTTGCCATCTGGAAAGTCGACCTCGGTATTGTCCGTCAACTTTAACGGCTCCATCCATTTAACTGTGATCTGATCCACATTAAAAAGTGCTTCAGCGTAGCGGAAAACCCTTTCGCCGTCCTTCTTTGTCACATAAAAAGAGGCCGAGGAAACACTGGATTCGTCAATATCCACAAAATCCATCACCTCATCAAGCTGACAAGGAGTGAATTTCTTCTGAAAAACTCCAAGTTTTGTTAACGATACGCAAAATACTTTGCCAAATAGAGCCTCAAACACTTGCCGCAGCTCAACCGTACAGACAATCACTTGGTCATTCACTATGAATGTGTGTATAGGGCTAGAAGTCAAACTCGTGAGCGTGTTGTCCGTACTCGACCCACTCTTTCCGACCTTCTCTTCCACAAGCGACTTAGGTGGTGTGGAAGTTATAACGTTAGCAGCAGGTAGAAAACTGAACATTTCTGGTTTTACAGACTCATCTTTATAATTTTGGATAATATGGAGGAATTCCTCAAGGCTGATGTATGAACAGCACTTCACTTCAAGAGCTATGGCTCCCACATGCTTCAACCGGGTCATTTGCCATGGATGAAATCGCTTGGCAACTATACCAAGCTTGTTGAGTTGACTCCTCAAGGTCGAGCACGTCCCGCAAGCCCTCCTGACAGCAGTGTACACATCTGGAAAAATGATGATTCTTGTTTCGTCCAGACAGTACGTAGGTATGTTAATAGTTTGGGTTCTTTCTGTTGGTAGAAGTGAGGAATTTTGGGCTTGTCTTTCTATCTGCTTTTCAGAGTCCATTACACCGCAAAGTGAAGGATTCGATGTCACCATCTCTTTATCTTGGATTTTTCGTTCATCGTGCTTGTCAAAAATTGATGCAGTTTCGAGGAAACAAGGATTTTCATCATCATCATCATCATCATTATCGTCGTCGTCGTCGTCATCATTTACACAATCATCATCATTTAAAACCCCATTAACACCGTTATAATCACGATTACCATCGTTGTCCTCATCATCATTCTCGTTATTTTCTGTCTTTCCTGTACACAAGGCATTGACCACACTCAGCAAGCCACTCAAAGCTTCGCTGGATTCCATGGATGGATTGTAATTTATATTTTGTTCAAAGTTCTCTAGGCTTTCCATTCAGATCTGTATAAAGAAAGAGTACAAAAATTATAAAATACTCAATACCATATAATTAATCAATTAATATGTTGCTCCCCAAAGGTCTTAGGATTGCCTTTCTTCTTGCAAATAAAAAAAGTCAGTATTTCAATTACCGTTCAATCTATATTAAGTAAGGGTGCAGGCGGTGGGAGTGGGCAGTAAAGAAACGAAAAGGCTGACCAGGGACGGAATCAGGAATGGTTGGACTAGAGATGAGGGGGAGGGAAAACCGATTGAGCCAAGTTTGCAGGTTGTGAAAATACCACTTAAAAGTAAAAGGAGGTCTGCAGCCCTTGCTAACAGCAATAAAAGGGGCTAATTTTCTATTACGTCGTCTAAAAATCCCTTCTCCCCTCCCCTCCATAGGATTCTATGGAAACTATATCATTTCTACGCTTCTCAGTCAGCCCGTATACGAGTAAGGGACCGTTCATTTTATCGCGGGGGGGGGGGGGGGGGGGGGGGGGGGGGGTTTTTGGGTTTTTTGGCGACATTTTTTTTACCCCCCCCTTTTTTTTCAAAATTTTTTTAATACCACCCCGCCTTCCCCCGGCCCATCCACTGG
>WUAP02109108.1:0-16356 GCA_015163945.2 Stichodactyla helianthus | reverse complement strand
ATTTTTTCAAATCCATTAAAATCCAAGGACTATTTCTATTTTCTCAAGGACTTTTTCCCAATATTCAAGGACTTTTCAAGGAAAAATTGAATTCAAGGACTTTTTAAGACAAATGATGAAATTCAAGGACTTTTTAAGACAAATGATGAAATTCAAGGACTTTTCAAGGCTGTACGAACCATGGACTACTTAAACATTTTATAATTTCAATGCTCTTATTTCTGCTCGATTCTGCCCGCACCTCGCAATATCTGTTCCCGAAGAGTCTCCGAAGATTTCACGAGTACTTACCCACGTGACCAAACAGCCTTTTCGCGCGTTTCACGATAAAATCAAGTGGAAGACTTTGTATTTTATTTTTAAATTTTCTGAAGGAATTTAGATATTGTGCTCAAAATAATGTGCGAACCAACCAAATAATCCCTTTGCAAGCATAGGTGAGTAGGTAACAGAGCTAGTATATTGTTATTATCGAATTTAAATGCTATTATTTCAACACTGATAAAAATGCGAGTTCAAGCTTAGAACTTTTCAAGCAATTTTGATATGATAATATTCAACACTTGAAAAGTTCAACGTCAGAACTAGCGCTAAGTAGATAGGAACATATTTCTTAACCTACGATATTTTCCGTAGAATTGATGTGGTAATTCACAATAAGCTGTTCCATCACAGCTTTAATAATAAAATGACCCAGCATTTGTAGACCGTATGGATGAGAGGCTTTGCTTTTACGACCTACGAATACATCACCACTGAAACCAAAATAAGGTAAGATGATTAGATAATATGCTTAACAGATGCTGATCACCTTTACTAGTATATGCTCATTCAATTAGGTTAATAGTCTTACAGTAGCTACAAAGATGACCCCGCTGAGGATCATGGGAAGTTATAGGTTGCTTAATTCTAGCTGCATTATTTGGATACCTTTTCGATTTGACATACAATTTTCATATTTGACATCCAACCACAATTCAATAGAGGATATATACGGTTGGGGTTCATGTGCCATTGTCTCCCCTTCCCAGAGATTCTAGCAAAATGTTTCCCAGAAGGGTAGGGTAGGGTCTACCCCTACATAAGCCATTCAATGGATCACAGGATCTCACATGCTCACAAGAAGTACCAAACATCCCTTGGTACTTTATGAGAATGAGTATATCTAGGGATTGGATTGGGGATGATGGTCTCCCATTCAAGCCTAGATTGGGTGGGGTACTAACATTATTATTTTTGTCACCATTTTATTATCCCTAGATAATGTTATTATAGATTTTTAAAAGTCCACAGAAAATGAAAGCATAAAGTAAGAGTATGAATATAGGAAGAGTTCATATACAACATCAATAAATAGATTTTAAGAGTGTTAGTTGGTTGGTCCACATATTGTTATTCCAAGTGCCAAATACGCCTTCGTCATTTAACATATATATTTTAATACTTTTTCTATAACTGCATGACAGATAAAAATAAAAAGAATATTGAAGGGGAGAAATATGACCACAAAATAAAATGATGTAAATTAAGTTAACAAAATAAACAGAGAAACCAACCAACCAACCAAACAAACAAACAAAAAAGTAAAAGGAGAAATCAAAGTTAATAGAGGGGAATGGTTATGAAACTCGGCAAACTTCAAAGGGACTGACAATGAAGCAAACATGTATGTTGAGTACGGTTTTGACGGTGCACAATCTTTTGTTTTACCCTCATTTATTATGCTTGACTGACCTGACCCAAACGTTTTCATTGGCTGATTGTCTGATATATGTAGGAATGCTTTTGTTTTGTGCACTGTCACGGTTGTAAAAAGCGAACAAAAAGATAGAACAATGGGTTTCATAACCATGTCATTCTATTAACTTTGGAGAAATGAATGAAATCAGCTACTAACCTACAATAAGGAACATAGACTTTATTCCAAGAAGCAAAGGTAGGATTCTCATTAGGATCATCCGAAGATAAAAATGTTCCTGTCATATATAAGTCATAGTCTTTTGATGACCCATAATGGCCTTTAGCTCTCTCATGACAGGCTTTGTAATTCCCACATGATCCTCCAGCTTGAAGCTGAATCATCCAATTTTTTGATAAATGGTTTTGACTTAAATAAAACACTGCCTCAGAACCATCTGAAAGGAAGTTAACTTTATTAAAAAGTGAAATAATTTATTCATAGGATATAAAATAACTTATTCATAGGATAACCTTCTATTTTTTGCTTACTACAGCATGAGGGGATGAAGGTATGAGATTAAGAAATTGACCTCCATCGTAGAATGTTTATCTACCAAGGGTATAATATTCTGAGAATGTAACAGCAGGTGCGTTATATATCTACTAAAACACTCTAGGTTAAAAATGATTAAGTTAAAAATTGAATGCTAGTATGGAAAGTTGTAGACAAAATATAACTATGCAGATTAGCAAAATAGGAATGAATGGGATATGACAAGAGTGTGATTGGGGCAACTGAGAAATGAAATGGAAAGAATAGCAAATAGAGAAGGAACAGAAAGGAAAGAAGATGAAAGACAAACAGCATGGGACAACTATCATAGTTTTATTGGCAAATAGAAAAGAAGAAAATAGTATGAAAGATAATAGAATAAGTTTTTCAGTTCTCTCCGTGTAGACCAGCACCCCTCCCCCCTTCCTTCTCTATCATTGCTCTTAATTAAAACAAGCTGGAAAGCCTAAATATCAGAAGACAGGTTAAAAATATGTGTTTGAGTGTGTGTGCAAACAAACCAAGTCCAAAATTCAATCCATAAAATCCTTAGTCTGATTGTCTGACAATGATAACCCTACTGCACGTATAATGAAAGCAAGAATCTCAGACTTAATACGAAACTCACCCAATTGTTTTCGAAAGATAATAAAAACCACCTATTTTTCTTAATTTGCTAAATGTGGTTAAAGAAAAAAATCTAAGAATTGTTTTGGATTTCATATGTTTTAAATCTAACCCGTGGGCATAAAAACTCGCCGCATTTATTAAAATATGCTTTTCATAATACCAAGAAAAAATTTGATCGATCGAAATTAACGGAAAAGTGAGGAAATGAACGAAATAAGAAAAATATAAAATAAAGGAAAGATTCCCAGTAAGGGACACAAAAACAAGAATTAGGACCACGGCAAAAGCAAAGCAAAAAATTTAGTAGGATCAACCAATATCTTTGCCGCGCACGGAATATCCGTTTTCCATTGGCTCCCTTAATTATCGCTGGAAGTTTTATTAATATAGCTGGGTAAATATCACTGAATGGGGGCATTAAATGAATGCACCATGCTGTCAATATATCGGTTGGAAGCCGTACACAATGTTTTTTGTGAAGGGAGTAAAAAGAGGTACCCTGCTGGTCCACTTTGGAGTCAATAAGTTAGACAAAAAGCAATTTCATTAATTCTGTCGAGCGATAACAGGGTCTTTCGGCAAGGCGGCCGCAAATTGGAAACACGCGGAAAACGAATTTTGGGAACAAAAACAAACGATGAGAGGTTTGGAAAGCGTCGGAAATCCTTTAAATCTCTGGCCTCCGAATAGTATTAAAGCCATCCGAAAAGAATAGTGTTTTCATATGTAAATAGGGACTTTTCAAAGGTTTAGAGGTAATTTGTCCAAATGATTTGATTTTTTAGAGCTATGGACATTTTATCTTCACTTTCCTTTAAAACTTTCGCGGTTTGTTTCGGTAGATTCAAAGATTGCTTTGAAGTCCACCGGTTCAGCGTAAATCATTAGCGGAAAGGCCATTTTCAAAGGCTCACATCAGGGAAACGAAAAAACTAGACCTCGAAAATCGTGAGTCGCGGACAAACATTTGACTTCATCTGTTTTTTGAGGTTTTGGATGACTATCGACGCTAATCGTTCCATTATTCAAGCACAAATCTTGATAAGCCTTGTGCTCTGTTGCTATAAAGTGTGTGCGCTTAAACTAAAATACACATAACTAATTTGTAATATATATCTGAATATTGGATTTTTGACCCCCGAGGCAATATAAGGAATATATTGTCAAGAATACTGTGCAAAATACACTAGTATTATTCCAAGACTACAGCTACGAGTTAAACACAACCAGCTCAAGGACGGTAATCACGTTATAGAATAATTATTTTAAGGAAACAGATCCCTAGTGTATAAGAATAAAACATTATCCCTCGCGGGGCTGTACACGTTTGTTCTTTTATTTAGCGCGGTAAATGAAGGGGTTTTGGTCACGGAATTGAAGCACGGATGATTGAGGCATTATCACGATATGTGGTTGTTAGTGGATGCCTAGTGTACAGTATTAGCCTTGCTTTATTTGCATTATTTCATAGCATGCCAAAGCTTTCCATAATAAACAACAACAAAAATTTACTTACCAAGGCACAGAGCTTGACGTTTCACAGCATCTCGGATTAATATTTTTTTTAAGTTGAAGCTCAACTTTTTTCTCTTGTTTACGCTCCGCTGCGACCTGCGGGACGAATGTGGGGAATTGTCCTTCAAGTTCTTGAAAGTTGAGAGTCTCTTAGAAGTCCGTAGGTTAGTCTTGGACTTAACATCATGAAATCCTTCAGAACTGTAAACACAAACGCACAGTAGACAAAGAACCACTCGTTCCAGATGCATCACTCCTCGACACAATCGATCAATCCGCTCTTGAAGAGCGTTGAGATGATCACTGTCACTATTCTACGATAATGGCAGGCTGGCAGTCAACTCCAAAAGCTTGGAAAGTCGTCGTGTTCTTTCGACGATCTGTGGTTGTAAGCGTATTACATAGGGTTAAGGAGCAATGAGCAATGTCGATTACAAAAATATGACCTGAAGTGCTGCTTTCGCTGAAGATTGTTCGAAAACCACACGTGTAGCCATTGCGAACTATAAATTTGATCGCTTTGGAAAGCTTCACAGCAAACCAGTGCAATTTTAGGTTAGTTTGATATTCCTACTGATATCGCTTTCATGAAATCCAACCCGTTGAATCTAGGCTCGTAAATGGTGCATGTGTGAGTGATCGAACCGGTAAACAAAACTTATCTTAGTGAAATTAATTTGGATGTGACGTCACAGGCAAAGCAAAACGAAATGCAAGCAAAAACTCCCAATTCCTTTCTACTAAACTGTGATATTGTAGCTTAAGAACTTTTCTAAGGCACCAATACTAGGTTTTAGTCGATTTATTTTGCGATTAGTAGACATTTTCTTGGGAAATCATAAAAACCTGATTGTAACGCCACAATGTCACGCTGTTATGTCACGCAGTCTAGGGAACTTCCGGAGATTTCCGAGTTTTTGCAATTTTCGCGGTACATTCATCAAATATTATGTTGAAATCGAATTTCCG
This sequence comes from Stichodactyla helianthus, assembly GCA_015163945.2. NCBI lineage: Eukaryota > Metazoa > Cnidaria > Anthozoa > Actiniaria > Stichodactylidae > Stichodactyla > Stichodactyla helianthus. The sequence continues at coordinate 11,009 of WUAP02109108.1, read as the reverse complement.
TTGAAATTCAATAAGTTCTTTTTAATTGAATGCTCACATCCTTTGTGTATTCTTTATATTTTGTCGACTATGTCTCAAAACCTGTTCTGATAAAATTGGTTTCAAGGCCTTAGAGAACACCGTAAAAAGAAAACAGAGACAAACAGACTGACTAGTTCGTACAGCTGACGCAACAACAGCAGAAATTTAAGAAACTTTCTCTAGATTGATCTCGAAAATTTAACTCGTTACTTTGGCGTGTCAGTCAGAGTGTACGACAAAAATCTCTCGCGATTTAAATTGCACTGGCCCTGTAACTGTGATCAGTACTGGACACAACATATTCCCTAATCCGTGTTCTATAACTATTGAAAGAGAATAATAAGCTAAGTGTAACACTACGGTCTCAATAGGGTTATCCGTCAGTCGTCAAATGGCAAAAATCTTAACCGTCAAGGTCAGGTTGATAATGTTTCTAGTAGATTTTCTTACTGTGTGTTAGAAATTGGCCGGTCAAAGGCAACAACCAGAATGAAATATTATATCAGCGATAATTGAATGCAATTTGAGTAATAGAAATACATCTAGAGTAAAAAATGTCGAACGAAAACGGGCCAAATAACGACCCTAATTATTATTAACATATTATTTAAAAGTAAAATTAAGACTATTAATCATGCGTTATTAAATATTTTAAAATTAAAATTTCTGTTTTAACCATCAAAACCTGACACTAACCGGCAACTGTCAAAAAGCCCATTTTTTTATCGTCAACCGTCTAAGCTACACCCCATTGAGACCCTCTAACTTACCTCATCCAATGTCCGCTAAACACTCCTACAATGGTATCCAAGGGGTTCCCGGATATCAAACGAACCTACAGTTTTCATCCACTGTCGCTGGAAATCATTCGCAGAAGGCAGTAGCGTTGTTTGGCTTAAGAATACGTCAGAAACAGTTGTACCAACCTACCTAGGGGGCACGTTATTTTGCTGGTAATGATTTTGTTATCGAACCGCAAATTTATTGCCAAACATTAGTAACGTAACCATGTAACGATTAGTAATGCGTCAAGCTAAAGACTTTTGCCTTTGAAACGAAAAGAATAACATACGGAAACGAATGCGACCTCCAGTTTACGCAACACACCTGCAAGGAAATTGGAATTGGGTTGCAGAAAACACGCGAGAAAAAGGGAAAAAGACAAAAGGTGAAGTGTGAATGAATAAAGAAACCTTTCTCTGACTAATGGTTGATTGTTCATGTCTTTATCTTATTACATTTTTCATTATTTCAAAGTGATATTTTGCAATGATACTGTGTTATTTTGCAGCTTTGGTTTGCAGCTTTTGGTTGTGTCTTGCCTGAAGGAATCACACACCAGACTCCCACGATGACCCCCCACGGGTTGCCATCTTTTGTCTGCTGGAAGTTTCAGTTTAGTAATCACGATTGTTTTGTTTCCATTCGCCCTAATCATCAAATGAATCAAAAAATAAATAAATCAACATACGATGTACCAAATTCAAACTGAAAATCCAACAGATTCTTTTCAGTAAAATTCGTAAATCACACCGCAGCTTGAGTGCCAATTTTACTGAAAAGTTGGTATAATTAATGTTAACTGGTAAAACTCTTGGTTTTGTTTTCACAAACTGTCATTTATCGGCACTCCAAATGTCGTGTGTGTTTCTTTCACTAATATCCAACCCCAAATTTCGTGTTTTGACTGTCGAAATGGAAAGATCGATTACCGGCATCGCTTTCAGGAAAGCCGCAAAAAAATGAGGTTGGGTGTTGACCTGAATGTTTCGGACGAGAAAACGTTTATATTGTACACTGTAGAAGATAATGATTGCACTGAACGATGGAAAGGAACAGTGTTAAAGGCTTAGCCTGCGTGAGGGGCGCTACGCAGGCTACTAGAGGCTTAGCTTTCTATTTGATTCGAAAATCATTCTATAATAGATACGGCACTATACAACGAGAGTAGATTGTTAGTTGAGATTGAAATAGCGACGGCTAATGTTTGTTATGACTAACTCGGAATGTCCTATGATTTATTTCGGTATGGTCTTTCTCATTCTTGCGCGAAAACGTGGTCAAATAAGAGAAGTGTCGTTTCGGGGTCAACCACAATGAGAACCCTTTTAGTGTTCAAAGAAAAGAAGAACCTTTCAAAACAATAGCATCAGTATCGCGAAGGATATACAGAATTAGTTTGGAACTTCAATTCTCTTTTTACGCCACTTAAATGTTATCAGTTAAAAATGATAGATGCTGAAACATGTTCACAGCGTGGTGTGTTCATTTTTCTGTCTCCTGCCAAAAAAAGGCTTTTATCAAAATATTACTAGTAAATGAATCGTGTTTACTGTTGTTTGTATTTTCAAGGCAGGTGTGGTAGATAGTGGGCCTCAGTCCTTCATGTAGGAACAGTGTATTCAAATTCAAATTTTTCCATTGTAATCCTAGTTTGCCATTCATTGCATATATTGTCGTTCTATTTTCGTAGCAATTCGCGTGATCCTACATGAACGGATGACCCAGGCTTCACTATGTAATCGTCAGTAACACTTGCAATCTAAAATGTTCAGCGATATTATTGAGAAAAGTAAGACAGCTATAAAAGACGCAAGGGAAAACCGGCTGTTCAGAGTTTTTCAGTATTGGGTATTGAGGTCAGCCAACGTGGAATAAATAGTTATGAATAGATGAAATGATGATTACAATGTGTGATAAATGAATGATTAAATTTAATTCTATAATGTAAGCAAGGTGTTCGAGTAAAAGTGACTGATTCAGAATGAATGGAAAATGGCTGGAAATTAGTAAATGAGAAAATGGCTGAAAATGACCTGGTATTAAGTGAGCCAGTAAAGAAAAACATGAAATCTTGGTGAGATAATTATAAGTGATTGTGAGCGAAAATTCAGTATAAAACCCAAAGGAGAATTTCCAGACTTTCTGCATGTTAGTGTCTCGGGCCATTTTCGTACAGCAGTGTTGCGAAGACATGCCTAAATGATTCGTAGCCAATGGATAATGGACGAACGAAAAACATAGAGAGAGAGGAAATTATAATCTTTGAAAAGCGTCGTCTTGTCTGCTCCAGCTTGTACAATTGAAATTGCCGGAAAAATGAAAAAGCTAAGTTCTAAACGTTACCGTGATCTTTGACTTCCACAAAACTATCATCATGCAACATCTCGAGATTGCGTGGTCGTTCGCAATTAAGTAATTAAGTTGGATAATAATGCAGTGGCGAGTACAGTCTCCGACTCACGAAAAAGAAAATAGAAAAGGAAAAAGCGAAGAAATAAATTCACTTTGAACCCAGAAGGTCAGCTTGAGCGGCATCAGAAATAGAAGCTCCCTGACCAAGATTTATCGCAAGTGTGTATGACTAAATACTCACTACGAGTATCGATTACCTTGTGAATTGACCCTAAACTTATTCGTTGGGGCTAACAACTTCATTTGAAGTGGAGGTACTTAGGAAAATAAACATTTGAAGAGCACCACTTCTAGGATTTCAAGAAGTCAAGTAGAAAGACGCGACTAATAAACGTTACTCAAGTATTGTAAGTGCTTGTTTGATTATATACCAAGGGATGAAATAGAGGATGTAACATAACGTTGCTACCCGAAGAGTTGTGTGATGAATCGTAAGACCTTCAAGTGTTGATGACTAGAAGCTTGCACAGAAGAGCCGATATTTCTGAACGGTCTTATCTTCAAGTGGTCAAGTATGTTTTAAATAGTATTTATAAGTATCAATGAAATGTTTTTTCGTAGACCGACAAACACTGTACCCGTTGGACTCTATGTATGGTAACCATTTGATGTGATCAAGATGTTTCATTTCTTAGAGCGTTTTTTTTTTCATCGGAAATTTGAATATTAAATCTAATTTAGTTTGTAAAGTGGAGGTCGCTTTTTTCTAGTTTTTTGACTTAGCAAGTATAAGTTTAGGGTTCGACAAACATTCTCAATTTAAAATTTTTATTACATCAAATTTTTTTCTTAATGCTTTTCATATTATTCCATAGTATTTCAAGTTATTTTTTGTTTCAACTTCTCCTTTTTTCTGCGGTCTACTGCCAGACAGGGCTCAGACCTGAAGCAAAGTTAGTGAACATCCTGAACGAAGCTATCCAAGGCCATTTCTGATATTACCTTCTTTGTACTGCCTTTCTTTACATCTAAATTTAGGCAATTAAAGGAGTCATGCTTTTGCAAACGGTTCTACATAACTTTACGTAGGCATATTTTTGACTTATCTTTTTTTAACAGAGACACATCTGCTCTAGTTTCTTGACGGTCTTGCTACTTGAGTAGCGCCAACGCATCTCGAAGGTCAACCACTCTTTCTTCCTAAGGTCAAATTCATGTTGGATTATCTACCAGATTTTTTGGTACTGATCTATTTTTATTTGTGTACCTCGACCATTTGTAATTTGTTAAGAGGGAAATTTGATAAATCGAAATGTATATACCCTAAAGCCCTCGGGGAGAAATGTTGATGGCAAAGTGATTTGTTTTTCATCTTGAATCGCTTTACTCGAAAAAAATGCTTTGGATACCAGACTTAACGATTCCATTCTTCTTGGCTAGCCCTTTTGATCAAGATTTCAATGCTTCGTAATTTTAAGATAACGACCTTTTTGCCTGTTTTCATCATGGCTGAAGATTCAGGAATTGTCTAAGTTATGGACAGCGATGACAGCATTGGTACAGTAGTCTAATATGTCATGAGAAGGCTCTTTGTGTGCACGCGCTGTCAGCCAGTTTTTAGTCAATCTTTAGAATTTGTTAGACCAGTGCAGTTCATTCTTGTAGCTGGAATAGGAAAAATCCTAGACAAAAATGGAGGCTAGATTTCGTAAATATTGCCTGACAAACAGGCTGCCTATTAGCGTTTTGGGGCAATTTCTCTCACAGGAGAAGCTAAGCCTGGCTCGTAATAGTAACTGAAACTGGGACCGTTTGTTTTATGGCATGAGTATGATCTTCAACAATACCAATTGTGCGCCAAGCGGTGGTTATTCACGAATCCTGACTTGTGTTCCATTGATCATGAGATTGCCATATTTAGCAGCCTTTTAGCAAAGAACTGATCCTTCGTCTTCATTCAATCAATGATCTGTTACCTCTGAGCTGCAAACTCTGGCTCTGTCCCAGCCACCAGCTAACAAAGCTACTTTACGAGCGGCGCGTACAAAGCCACTTGACAAAGTCATAAAGTTATAAGCTTTTAGACACCTACTTACAAGTGTACATAAATCGGTCATTCGAAACCTATTTATGCAGATTACTGTAATTTGTGCTCTTAATCGACAAAACTCGCTAATCAAATACTCGTTCGTAGCGCATTTTGTCGCAGGGTAAAAGACTTAGGTGATAAAACAAAACAAGAACAAATTCGGTCTTCGGCGCATTGCGGTGATACTTTTAAGACATTTTTCTATTTTTGTAGGTTTATTCAAAGAGGGCATTTTATTACTTACCGCGGTTTCTTTTTATGAGCCAATATTATTTTTTTCGTGGAAAGATGGTTTCTGATGTCCGAAAAGGCTTGACAAAACAGCTCCGTAGATTCTGGACGACTTGTCTCGAGGGCTGCGTGCAAGGCAGTACAAGAGAACGCGTATCAGATCGAACAAGATCAACGGGACATCAGGTTTTTATTTCGCGACCACGTATGGTTTACTAGACCGTGTTGATAATCGGTCTAAAGACCCAAGGCGCCATGCAAATATAATCTCCGATCAAAACACATAAACAAATGTTGATCACACTTTAGTTATTGTCATTAAATCAGCCCCTCTAAAGCAAACTACTGCCTAATAGGCTTTAAAGAAAATCTTTGACAAAGGAGTTGAAGCTATCAGTCAAAACAGACTTGTTTTGGAAACACGAGTGGGCATGTAGGAGAGAGGCATATGTTGTGCATATACCGAGACTGCGTGTGTATATGTGTGCGAGGTATGTCAAATGGGACGTTTGTAATGCGTTTCAGCTGTTCAGAAATATCACAGTGCCGAGACAAAAAAGCTGTTGGTTGCTAATTGATTTACAGCATGTGAGACGGTGATCAGAAATGATGGGTCACTTCTGCGCCAGTACCCCTCTTGAGGTTCGTCACGGACTGAATGGTCGGTTGGGTTTCCTGTGGGTTAGCCCCTAAGGGCATTACGATCATAAACCATGTTTATTTTCTTATCGTGATTCTAATTAGTCACGTGCTTTCTGAGGGGTCAAGTAACTTCCAGCTGAGCGGAAATAAATTGTCTAACCAATCACAGTCCGTTGTGTTTTTCATGGCCGGCCTTATGTTCAAGCACTTTTTTTTTACCTGAAAACATTTGAAAATTTAATATGTATTTTGAGCCCTAGAAAAGTCCAAAACTATTAAACAAAGTGAAATTTTATCTTTGAATTATCTAAAAACCACACGAGAAATGATTTTAAAAACAAAGCGTGAGGGTGGGAGGTTTTGATCAACAATGCTTTGCGCAGCTAGTTATGTTATTCGCTCAGCTGGTTAAGTTCAGAAGATTTAAACCACTATCCAAACAGAATTTTTTTCTGGTAAACTCGAGTTTGAGCTATTTTAAACTCTAGTTTAGAGAATCGAAGCTCTTTGAAGATTTCTACTCCATATTTCTACTCAAGTCAGAAGCAACTCAAAATTATGAAACTAAATTCGGAGGTCTCGCTATGATCTAAAATGATATTAATAAAATTATTAGTTCAGTAGAATTTGCCGACTTTTCAAAAAATTATCATTTATCCAATGGCCCACAGGTAACTCAAGTTCTTTTTTGTATATCCAGTTACATATCACGAATTATAGATTTTCGATTAGAATTAAAACTTTCCATGTACTTTTTTTATTTACATCCGCTATGTTCCTACCGATCGAATTTCAGCGCAAGCAGGCAAGGGGAGGAACGCGGAATATCATACTGGAGTTTAGATGTTCCCTGTACAATGACGTAGTCAACGAGGTACGAGATAGTATCATGTATATGCTATACAGTTCAAGAAGATCAATGTTACTGATTCAAGTACTCATTAGCAATGCATTAGTTTAGGTTATGTGCTCAGTGGTATTGACGGCTCGCCAGCAAAATATACAGCTATTTTAAAAACGTTGTCATAGCCAAAAGCAACAGGTGACAAGTCGGGACCGAAAGTAAACTCTTGGTTCAGCTTTCGGGCACACATTTGAACTTGCAGCCTGGCACATACTGAAAGGCTAAAATGAGCGTGTCTCAGAATGGATGAACTACTGAATTAGACTTGGCTGTTTTGGCTGTGACATCGCTTTTTGAAATTTGAAATAAGTGTATTTCAGTTCAGATTCCGTCTAGTCGAATAAACTTGAATGCAAAAGTTTTTTTTTTAATCAAAAATGAATATTTTTCCGATATGTAAAGTATTCTGAGCTTGCTGGTTATCCGCTCACAAAGCGGGTGTTCTGCGGATGAGCAGAAAACTGTGCCGGGAACGCGAACGCGTTTCATTAGTGCAGTCAAGCCTCGCTTCAGGGGCACCCGCTCAATGCGGACGCTCCATTCCTAAATGCTTGTTTGAGCGGTTCCTTTTAGGGGTTCACTATTGAGGCAGACACCTTCCCAATCTGGTCCTTAATGATTCAAGAACCTGGGAGTTAACAGAGTTCATGAGTCCATGGTTAATGATTCGATTATTTCATGGCCATTTTAAATTAGAACTTTTTTGCTTCTTTCCTGCTTTTTTTCCCCGGTATAAATCCTGTGATCAATCAAATATACGGTTGATGCAGTCAGTGCTTCAGTCTCGATATGCTTATACAGCCACATCTTTGGTTAGGATGTTTTTGCGTAATGGACTCCAGTTTCCTGATATTCTTCGAGAAATACAAACAGGTCTAGTCTTATAAAGAAAAAAAAAATTTTTTTTTTTTTTTGCAATTTAGTGACTATTTCTTCTCAAAAAACTTAGTTATTGTTTTCCGTGGTGGCTATTTTGTAATGACTTTCTCGAATCGGCCTGATGTTTCGAACTATAAGATTTAATAATTGTTTACTACAAAATATCCCTAACTAGTTTTTTTTTTTTTTTTTTCCCCGGTTGAATGTAAATTTTTTCACGTGGTGCGTATGGTGGAGCATGTTTTGAACATACCTCTGTCGAAACCGCTTTATCACGAAAGTGCATACGATATGATCGTGAATTTAACTCAGCGAGGGCTATATTTCAGTGAAGAAAAATATTTTCAATGACTTGTCTTAAAACCACATGCAAATGTGCAAAATGTACTTGGTGTTAACACAATGATTGATTACTGTCGAATGTGAAGTTGGGTCTGGTCAATACTTGAAAAGATATTTAGTTAACTGTTAGGAATGCAGAATAAATGTTACCTTACTTTAGATCAAGTCTTGGATAAAGCCTCCTACAATGAAAACGACGATGTATTGAGTTTGTGGTTGGTACTTGAGAGCGGGTCTTTTTCGAATGATGTTATCTGTGAGTGAGTACTCTTAACCCTGAGGGGCTAAACCCTATTTGATCAAGAATATAATAGCAATTGTATTGACAAAGCTAGCCAAAACGCCTAAATCCACCTGCGCGCGAAACTGTCAATCGTAATTAAACACTGCCTAACTTGCCATTTCTTTTTGGAGTTAGTGGACTCATTTTCAATTGCAGGTAAAGCGAACTTTGAAATTCGGGAGCCCCTTAAGAGATTTCCCCCAGAGATCGTACTTTTGATTTATTTTTGATTTTAATGACAAATTATAAATTTCAAAGCACAATGAAATTGTAGGTTTAATCTCCGCAGGAGTTAAGGCTTTAATAAAAAATTCACTTTACAAAACTTCTTTTTTAATTACTTTTAAATGAACAACAAATAATATATGGCAAAGAATGATTGAACCCAAGTAGAAAGTTAATGAAAATTCTTTACGAACAATAAAAGAACGAGTAGTTTTAATTAGAGCGAGTTAAAGCAATCGCACAAGAGTATACAAATGGAATCGTTTTGTCAACAGCAATGATTGTTTTGATAACATTTTGAATGGGAATGCAAATACACATCTCACGATTGTTATGGATGATGGCTATCTCCTTACTAAGCATTCAGGATACTTTATAGGCTTCCAGTATACTCCTTTACAAGACCATCTAAGTCCGATGACTTTGGCTAGTCGTAGTTTTCTATAGAGGCAGCAAGAAAAATAGTTTTATACAAGAGAAGCTTACAGTATACTTCATCGTAAAGTTTTGTTGACGTCACGTCCAGTACTTTCGTTGAAGTTGCTCTTTTTTTTTTTTCCCTCCGAATTTTTTTTAGAAATATGTCGCCTGAACACCATTATATGCCCGGCTCAAAATTTCATTCCGGTGCCATGCAACCATGGGAGAAAAGTGCGCGCATGGAGTATTCAGTTGTTCGTTTTTCTCAGCCAAGGAAAAAGAAATCTAAAACATGAGCTAATGCTGACAATTAAAGCCAGTGCATACATCTTCACACCAATGATTCAAATTAATTTATTTATTTCAAAAAGACGAAAAGCCTATGTATGTTTTAATACTAGGGTATTTCAGCCGTTGATATCCAGCAGCTACAACTGCGAGTGACCGATACCGGTCATTAAGACAGCACGACAGCGGAAGAATGCACCAACAAGCACTTAAACTATAAGCCCAGCAAATGAAGCAGATAACCAAAAGTCCGTCTACTTAACCTTACCCATAAAGGTGAAAAATCAACAGTAAACTTTTTTAAAAGCGCTCGAACAAGAAATATCTTCCTGCAAAATGAAAAGACGAACTAGAACATTTCGGCGGTTATATGCCACCGGCCATCATCTGCGAATGACATTCATGCACAATCTTCACATCTTCCTTTTCATTTTAATTGTTTTGTGTGAAGAAATAACTTCTTGCATAAGATACGACTTGCAGTTTTCACCCACTACTAGGCAACGAGAGAAAAAACAAAGAAGACATGGCAACCCCGCTAATTTAATCGATTATACACCTATTTCAAGAAACGTTGTTACAACCAAAAGCAATAAGGGACAAGGCCAAAACCAAAAGCTAACATCTGTAATCAGGATATTAGCTGTTTTTGGGCACACATTTGATCTTGGGAAGCATAGCAGCCTGCCATTGTAAAAATACTAAAATGACTGTATCTAGAAGGATGGTACGGCTCACACATTTGTTGTCATGGAAACATTTTTTACCCGAGCCTACGTTGCTTCTGGTCTCCCATCTAACTTGTCCACTAACCAAGTGCTAACCTCAGTTCAGTCTATCACAGAACCCAAAGGGTTATCTTTATGGCCTATATTTTTCTTTCAATTGACGTTTACCAAACTCGACTTTGACTTGTTCATTGCCGGGTTTCATATCGAGTGAAAGAACTGTGGAGACCAGACACTGAACTGTTGACGAGGCTGGATAAACTATAAACATTTTTAATATATGTAGTTGTGTAATACCATTGAGCTCGACAGATGCGGCCCGATTTTGACCGAATGAACAAAAATCACTGGAAAATGGCCTTACATAGACCTTTCCAGAATTCATGATCACGAAACAATGGTTTCAAGTCGAGGTTAGACTTGATAATCAAAAAAATCAAGTTCAGTCTCGACTTGGAACCATTGTTTGGTATTCGGGAAAGGTCTATTGGCATTGTTGTCACCCATGAGTGTCCTGTTTCGACCCAGTCCTCTCACGATATGAAACTCGGCAGCTGATGCGGCTGTCAAAGGCTGCGTGAGAACTTGATCACTACAACAACTTGAAACAAGAAATTCTGACAATTTATTCCAAATTATTGGCTGGGTTTATGATTTCAATTAAAATATATTACATTGTTTTTCTTTGATATACATGTGTTTACAAAATTTTCGAACATAGCCAGAAATATGGAACCGACATGCGCAGTACGGTTGGCTGTCTGAGCAAAATATGGCGTCAGCAAGCATAAGAGCAATGTATGGAGCAAAAACAAAAAGGCC
>WUAP02108997.1:0-16368 GCA_015163945.2 Stichodactyla helianthus | reverse complement strand
CAGATAGACACAATGAAAAACAAAAGAACCGAAGTGTAATAAAGCGTAATACGCTAAAGTGTATTTCACGGGTTAATAAACCACTCTATCACAGGGAAGATGAATCGCATCGCTAATTACGTCGCACTTACGTTATTCAGAACGAGGATTTTGGCGTCGCTTTTTGCCAGATTCGTCAGGGCTGTCATATTTAGCTGGACGGACACCGCGGATTTGACAACATTAAGAGTTGAAGTCTGTCAAGACAAAAAAATTGAATTAGTTTTTGAGGTATGTGAGTTACAGAGCTTAAGAGTTGCATAATGTAGGGTATCAATGCTACAGACCTTAAATCCTTAAATGAAAAAGCGTTTAACAACAAGAAATAAAATAGAAAAAATGTAAAAGGGAATAGAAGATATATGGCAACGGTTGAGACGCAAGTGAGACATTTTATTGACCCGATATCTTCAATTGTATGGTTCTAAATAAAAGAATATCTTATGGTGGGCTCAACTGTAATAACAGCCACTTTTCATGCTCAGTCATCATCGTAGATCTCTGTGATGTAATGGGATTCCTGTGGCATTTGGTGCAATAGACCCTGAGGGGCATGGACACACGAATTGCTAAACTCTGACTAATTTTGAACATTTATTGTAATATTTGTAATCTACTTACATAATAACTAATGGTGTCTTTAAGCTCTCCTTTCACTCTCTTGATATTATTCTTGACAGTTCTCGTATCTTTGCACACACCTACAGTCCTGTCTGTTCTTATTATTTTCCGAAGAGGATTCCACAGGGAGTCCAATCCTGTCAGGCAATCCTTGTTACGTAGGTTTGTCTGGAATAATAAAATATAAATATAAATAAATAATGCATATATTAAAAAAATAAAAACAGAGGGAAAAAATTTAACTGGCTTCCAAAATCAAGCACTTTGATTGGATAGTTTTCGTTTTACAGGTGTGTGATTGGTTCATAGTGGAAACCACTCTAAAGTCAGCTACACTAATCCAACGAAACTCGATTCGCCCAAGTACTAGAAGTCGTATGGTTGTGCAATGTACGGTACTTGAACAGTATAGTAAAGTATGCCGTAACACTGAAATGGCTTCCCGTTGCTTTCGTGTAAATTATAATCACAACGTGTAGTTACTACGTTAAGACACGGTACAGCTACAGTGACGATTACGCAAAGAATTTGTCTCACTTTTTCATACGAAATCCGCTCTAACAATTTTCTTATCGGCATTCCCCGCGGTGTGCGGTAACACTGAAATGGCTTCCCGTCGTTTTCATGTGATTCATCCAATCACTGACGCGTAGTTACGGTTACGGTAAAGTACGGTACTGATAAAAGTACGGTAACGGAATTGCCTTATCGTTTGCCACTTATAAGGAAACCGCTCTATACGTCATGGGGGGAAAACAGGTTCTTGTGTAAAAGACAGCCATTTTTAATCTTATTTAATGAAGATTTACAATCAGAATTAGAATTTCTACTCACCGGAGTCCTACGAGGATTAGTTTGAACCAGAACTTTCTTTATTTCATTCCACAGTGGCCCTCCTCGATGCGTAGAACTGAAGTGACGAGCTTTAATCTTTAAAAGAAAATAAGGAAATAATTTTTTTACAAACTTTGTTGTAGTCAAAACTGTTGGGACTTCAGACCCCCCTCCCCGTCTGAATGTTGGTCCAAGTGGTTTCATTTCGCGTTCAGTAGCCAAAATCAAAATTGAAGGGGTAGGGTTGAGCACAGTCCAATTTGAATACAATGCACGCTGACACAAGGAGTCCTAACTAGTTTTTTCCCCCCCAAGATTGTAGCTTTATTGAGCTATAAATGCAGACGTATGAGTAATTGGAACGCAGGATACATGGTTAGAAACCAGTAGTATTTCTTATCCATTTTTACAGTCAGAATATGGTGGAGAATTCTTAGTCAAAATTGACTTTTACTGACTTGACTACTAACAGCAAATTAATCAGGTTTTTTACAGGCATCCAAAATAAGTAAGCCTTCTGACGTAACGGGAGTATTTTTGTTACAACTGACAATTTTTGTATGAAAATTCAAAGGAATACTTACGTAGCAGTTTAAGGCGTCGTTTGCACTTATTTCCAGCTTTCTAAGGTTGACTTTTAAAGGATCGTTACACGCACCACTAGACAGGAACATCAAAAAGATGCACAAATAGACTGAAGATTTAAAAAATGTATACATCAGTTTATCGATTTTAATTATGACTGATTAGACAGTTCTAACTCATTATTATTTACTTTAATGTCATAAAAACTGGATAATATTCTAAGATCTAACCCTCTCATTCATACTTCATACCCACGTACAAAGAAGGATAGGGTCGCTTGTCCCATGGCTTTTTCACAATGTTAAAAAATAGTATTTCTTTTACCAAATGTTTCTTAACTTTGAGATTTTTTCAATCAAATTCTAAGGTAAGTTTGAAGGAAAATCTATTCTACAAAACAGAAAATCTTTCGTTCAAACAATCTTCACCTGACATATCGATTGCTTTCATTTTCTTGGCCATACTTCTTCGTAAGATTCTTTTTTCGTTCGGCTGCTCCTTCTTGTTCAGATACTTCCAAATGAGATTGTGAATTTTCCATCTTCGCTGCCTTTTTATGTAGGACAACCGGACGACATAAAACTTACAAAACTAATTTTAGGTTTATTTTTTAAACTTCAAGGTATTTTGTGCGGCCGGGAAAGCAGAATACCGCTAGTAAGTACCGTTGGGTCACGATCTAAATATGTCATGGGACAGAGTCAATCAAATGCTTACAATCAACTATAATTATTATCTTATAATCACGATCACTGGTCCAAAACAGGAATCGAACGCAAGAGAGCGTACGTTTGTTCATATCCTCAATATTGTCTCAATATAAAACTATATTTATCAATTTATGATATAAAATGTTTGATTAGAACTTAATAGTTAATCTTTTTTAATCTCCGGGAAAAATATATTTCATCAAGTTTAAAAATATTCTGAAAATGCTTGGTGAAAACTTTAAATCTTTTTTAAGAAGTTCCTAGTCATCAAACTAAATAACAGCCTAACAGTTTTCTCAAGGAAGGATAATCTTCTCGTATAGAAATTGCCTTTAATAAATCTCAATGTCATAGCGTGTGTATGAACAGGCCAAGTTCTCCAGGGGTGGGGAGGGGTGAAAGAAGACTTACTAATAGTTAGTTTCTTCCCTCCCCTCCCCTCCCCTCCCCTTTCATTCACCGACCCTCCACCTCTGGTGAGCCACACGCTACTCACTCAAAGTGAATGTGTAAAATTCTTACTGATTGGATACTACAAACAAGTTTAACATTTGACCACCACCACAGCCATACAACTACATTTTTTCCCTCTTGACCGTACGGCACAACTTTAAAAAGTTTATAGACTTTACTTTGTTCTGCGCGTTGAATTGTTTATTCGCGGATAATGAAAATATAATAATTTTTGTTTTTACCGTTACTGCAGCAAGATCATAGAGTTTGTGTGTGTGTGTATAAATGACATTATTCCGGTGATGAATGTCATACCGACAGCACCACAAACAATTTCGATAAAATTTGTAAACAATTAACTAAATTCGAGTGCAGTAGTGATATCCGTTATAATGATTATGAAGCAAATACTTTCATAATCCTATTTTAAAGTTTAACGCAATCAAAACATCCAAAACTATTTGGTATCTAGTTGATAAATTTTTTACTGCAGAAGTTATAGCATTTAAATGGCTTTCGGGAAATATCTATTGACATCATGATTTATAGATGATTTAATTAAATAAATGTAATTATTTTCCTAAAACCCGGAACTTCCAACTCGATGAAATATCCCATGAAATTATTCCCTTTATGTTCCTTTGTTTAAAGAAATATCTGAGTTATTGATCAACATTTTATAATTTGAAATTCTGACTCAGAGTCTTACCAAAGGGTGCTTCTCATTTCTGACTTTTATCGTTTTTTAGAAGACATTTCTCAAAATTATCTGCGCAATAATTTGTTCATATGAATACTATATCATTGTTATTGAATGTCTTCAATTCTTTCATTATATTTTTTTAGGACGTCACAACTAGAATCACTAAAGCTATGTGCAGTTTGATGTATATTCATGATAGATGTTTCGAAACCTCTACTTTGATTTAACCTTACATCTTATATTATTGAGGCATTTTCTGATTCGGATTCTTATCCCAAAAGATTCTACAATACTTAAGGCTACGTTTACATGAAAACCCTGATAAATTTTCTCTTGGGATGATTTGCGGCCGTTTTGTCATTCGATCGGGCGGGCCAGTCAAGTCCACTCTTGTCCTCCCTCAGTCATGTCATTACAAATAACTAAAGCTAAACAAACTGAACACACACACACACACACACACACACAGATTGGCATCGTAAAGGAAGTCTGTTTTTCTCAAGCTATAACTGAATGTCTTGATTGAACATGAAAATTGTCTAATCAATAATCACGGCATTTAATTTTTGTGGGTCTAAAAAAATGAATCCAGATTCTTTTTGTCCCTCTGTCGAATCTCTGTTCGTAACATGAGTCAGCAGTTGTTCGGTATGGCAAATATGGGGAATTTTCATTTGCATGGGGACTTCAATGTCAACTCCTAAATCCTTTGATATATTTTGATAATTATTTCTCTCTATATCGAGTGTGACTTGACGAAGCGTAACCATTTTCTCGGAAAAAGTAGGTGAGCGTCAAACGTGACTGCTCTTGCGCTGTTT
The DNA here is from genome assembly GCA_015163945.2 of Stichodactyla helianthus. Classification (NCBI taxonomy): domain Eukaryota; kingdom Metazoa; phylum Cnidaria; class Anthozoa; order Actiniaria; family Stichodactylidae; genus Stichodactyla; species Stichodactyla helianthus. Next base: position 11,602 of record WUAP02108997.1, on the reverse strand, counting down.
CATTGACGTCACGGAATTAGCAAATACATGCAGTAACGGTTTTAATAAGCTTGAGAAATAATGATAGTAGAAAATAATCCTACTCGCTCTGTTTCTTCCTGTCTTGCTGGAGCAATTAATTTAGTTATAGTATCCTGGTATATTCACAAGCTTACTGCTGATTGGTCAAGGAGCCATATCTGTGGTTCTAATGCCACTACGGATGATTGGAGCCACAAAGTCTCCCAAAATATTCACTGAACAAGTTGCAGCAATGGGGTTTGCTAGTCGCCATGGATGCGGTGGATCTAGTTCACTGATTTGGCCCTTCTAGCAGTCCCAAGTTCAGAAGTGCTTTGTCAGCATTTTGTTGGCAAGAGAAGGCAAACTTAAAGAAACTTCCTTATATACAGTGTTCCTATGGAAGTTAATTTTTAAAATTCTTTAGAAATGACTTTTATTTAGCAGAAAATGCTTGATGAAATCATGCCACGGTAGGATTTTTGAGTCTGAATAATTAAATACGTCAAGTTTAAATAACCAGCCTTTACACTTTTATTTTACGCTATTTCTATAACCATGACTTACGTAAATTTCAAAGTTTGTCAGTAAATTAGATTTTACAAAGCAGAACACAAAGCGGACGAAAATGGTGCTCGATAATAGCAATCAAGATGGCGGTCCTACAATTATATTAATGGCATTACGTCATGAAAAGACAAATAAACTCATTTGGTTGTTGCTGAATATTTGAGTTGTTAGGAGATTTTGAAAATTTTCAAGCCCCTTTTCTTTCATCCAAGGGATTTACTTAGCATTTAAAATAGTGTATTTTTTGTATTCAATTTTCACTTTTTTCGAGTCCTCAGGTTGTACGTTGATTGCAAGCGACAAACACGTGCATCCATACCAGAATGCAATGCGCCACGAGGCTGTCAGCGAAGCTTCGTGTTTCCTTGGAGATCCAAGATGGCAGCCACGAACGGTCTTTACTCACTGGAGACCAAAAGACAGGCCGTAGCGTACTTTAAAGAAAACCAAGTGCCTCAACATGTGGAAAAACTTCTTAATAAGATGTTCAAGGAGCAGCCTGACGATATATTTGGATATATGGTAAGAGAGAAACATTTTCTGAAGAAACTACAACTTGAGGAGGTCAAACTCGAAAAATTGATATCTATTTTTCGATTCATAATCTTTCCTCTTCATGTATTTTGAGGGCCTATTTTTGTTGTAATGCTTATATAATGACGATTCTGCATTTAAAACTCACCTAATTTAAACTATTTCTTCTTTTTTCTTAGTCTGAATTCTTTAGTGGAAGTTCCAAGATTCCATTGATATCAAAGGTAACTATTGCACAAGTAATTCATTATTTATTATTTTCATGTGATTATTGATAATTGATTTGTTAGTATTCTTCTCAAAAGAGCACATGTACACCATCACTTGACTTTTCACTATGGTTCTAGAAAGTAACGTGAGCAAGTGCATAATGATTCATGTGATGATATAGCATTGTCACATGACCTATATAAATAAAAATAGATAAATAAATATTAGAATAACAGATTTGGCAGTGGCATTTCCACAGAGTGGATCTTCATCCACTGAAATATTCAATTGAAATTTAGAATGTACAGCTGTACTGGCATGCATGCCCATATGAAAACAACTGACAAAAATCACATGATTGGGTAGATACCCATTTTTTGAGGTAATCCAGGAAAACCTGTACCCGTACCAGAAAATTTGACTCTCAGTTGCATTGCACTTGGTCTATACTGCTTGACCTGGAGCCAAGTATTTTCCCCTCTGGCCTGACCTACTGTAACTCAGTCAATAAGTACAAGTTATGAATATTTTACTTAGTATGTTACAATGTAACATTTTTTCATAGATTACATGTCATGACGTATTAAGCAGTAGAGGACACCCTACTATCCAAATAGACCTTTATTGCACTGTCAAAGGGCTTTCAAAGGTATTATTCTGTTATTATATCATTATTACTATCAGCATTGCTATGCGTAGTGCAGACAAGATGCAGACTTTCAAGATCAATGTTATTGATGTCAACCTTGAATAATCCAATGAATCTTAAATGATAGGATTGATTACTGGGTTGCAAATGCTGTCTGTTTTTTTCTGAGTCACAAATCACCGTCTTGGCTTCAACAAGCATGCTTCCCAAGAGACTTGCATACAGTACTGGCAACCCAGTTTATGCTCTTAGAACATCTTGTTTCAAATGAAATGAATATACTAAAGCCAAAGATAGGGACAGGATTGTACAATCTATAGCAGGACAGCAATATTAAGACCAAACTGAGTGCCCCACCCCTCCCCAAGTTGGTAAAGGTTTTGTGAGAAGTTCAATCACATACATTTTTTTCCAGTTTGTGACATCCATCACCATTCCATTTGATGTTGCTCCGATTAGTAGCAGAACACAAGATCTCAAACCAAAATCTCCAGAATTGACAAAACAATCAGTGAAGACTACGGCTGAGAGCCAACCATCTGCCGCTCCCAGTGAAACTGAATTTCAAGTTATGAAAATTGATGTTGATGATCTAGTTGAACAAATAACAGAAACTCTTGCACCTCAACTCAAAGACCTGGATCCTGCAGACCAGATAGGCATAGATGAGATTTTATTGTAAGTCATTGATTATTCTTATTATTACAACATCCAAATTTCTTGCAAAGTTTACATTTAAACACATAAACACATTCAGCCTGCCTCAACATGCAACAGCTTTTACTGTACTGGCAATTTATGATTAATATTAGAGAAGTTTCTGCATGAGTGGGAAACGTATGATACTGACTTACAGCAAGCACACAGTGTGGTATGCAGAGTTACACTGAAATAGCTTTCCATTGTGCTAATTGTGCAATCACAACATGTAGTTATGGCTGTTATATCCCTGGGAAGGTTACTTTAATCTAGGAATAAAGTACTAGAAACTTGAACTAGACTGCACGTGGTCTTCAACTCTCTTTATTTCTGTGTACAGCGCATGTCCATAACACAGGAAACCCAATTGTTATTTTCTACATATATAACATCCTCCCCTGTAAACAGAACAACTGACAATAAGAACAATCGTTGAATAATCTATGAATCACTTTCCAAATGTTTTAGTTCTAGTCTCTAGGTTTGATAATCCCGTAAGTAACTCGGTGGCTTGCGCTCACAAGTAGGATAACATCTAGGAGTTCCTGCAACTGGAGTTGGAATTTGAGGAGTGGGTGGACTCTCAGTGGGTTGACAGTGGGTGTCACATCTTGACCTCGCTGCAAAGATGGTTGACTCCCAGTATTTGCAGTAGGGTTACTTGGTACCTGTGGTACTTCTGGATTTGGTACTACAGCAGCTGAATTGGAACCTGTATCACTGTAGATACCTCACTTTGTGCTTGGTCGTTCTTGATCAGTTGATCCAAATGTCTTTTCCACTGGCAACCTTGCACGTCAACAATGTAGTGTCTGGATCCAAGAACTTCAGTTGTTACCAGGTATCCATTTCCTTCCTTCGCCATAATTTCTAGCCATGACATTTTCTCCTGTATGAAATTCTCTCAATTATCTATGTGCAGTTTTGTCTATTGTATAGTCTTGCCTTCCTTCAACGTGACTTTTTGATAAAGGCTTAAGCAGATCTAGGTGAGTGCACAATCTTCTTTTCATAAGCAGCATGGCTGGTGATTCTCCTATCATAGTATGGGGTGTGTTATGATAACTTAACAGATATCGTGCAATTACAGTATCAATGTTCTCTTTAGTAATCATTGTGTGCTTGATAGCTGACTTTAAAATCTGAACTACTCTTTCTGTTCAGCCATTTGTAGATGGCTTGTGAAGTGTGGAGGTACAATGCTTGATTCCATTTTTGGCACAGAATTGTTGAAATTCATCTGAACTATTAAACTGGGGACCATTATCTGAAATGATCATCTCAGGTAATCCTTGTCTGCTAAAAATCTCACAAAGAGCATTGATGGTGGCTTTAGCCATAGTACTTGTCATCTTGACAATTTCTGGGTACTTACTATATGCATCAACCAGTACATGATATATCTGACCAAATACTGGTCCTGCAAAGTTAACATGAATCCTTGACCATGGGTGTGAAGGATAGGACCAGGGGTGAGCTGGTGCCTCTGGTGGATTGGATCTGATTGACTGACAAACATGGCATTGTTTAACAGTCTGTTCAATATCTGCATCAATTTTGGGCCACCAGACACATGACCTTGCTAGTGCTTTCATTCTCTTCATACCTGAGTGAGTCTCATGGAGTTCTTTAAGTATTGCTGGTTGTAGAGCTGGAGGTATAACCACACGTGTACCCCAAAGTAGACAACCTTGTTCAACTGTTAGCTCTTCTTGCTTTGACTTGAATAGGGACAGTGAAGGGTCATTACACATTGATGGCCAACCAGAGATAGTATACTCATACACCCTTGAGTAAACTGGATCTGTAGCTGTTTTCTTCTTAATCATCTCACTTGTTACAAGAGACATTTCTTCATCTTTGAGGAAATAGCATTCAACATTCTCACTCTTTGGAGCCCATGTCTGTGGCAAGGGAAGTCTGGACATAGTATCAGCATCAGCATGTGTGGTAGTATTCCCATACTGTATCTTGTAATGGTAAGACTGTAGAATAAGGGCCCAGCACTGTAGTCTCGCTGCAGCGTGCATAGGTACAGCATGGTCTGGTGCGAATAAGGTAAGGAGTGGACAGTGATCTGTAATGATAGTAAATGTACAGCCACATAAGAACTGGCGGAATCTCTTGACCCCAAAAATTATACTGACTGCTTCCTTATCTAGTTGTGAATAGTTCCTTTGGGCAGGAGTCAGTGTGCAGGAAGCAAAGGCAATGGGACAGTAGGATCCATCAATAAGGTGAGACAGTACAGCTCCCCACTCTGTAAGAAGAAGCATCACATGAGAGGTACAGTGGCAGTGTATCATTGTAATGGACCAGTGTGGGTGAATCCAAAAGCAACTTCTTGCCATTCTGGAATCCTTTTTCTTCTACTGGCGTCCACTTCCATTTGACGTCTTTTCTCAGCAAATTGTTCAACGGTGCTAAAACTGTAGCATGATCCTTAAGGAATCTGGAGTAGAGCATAATCAAGCCTAGGAAGGATTTTAGGGCAGTAACATCCTTAGGGCGTGGTGCATCACGAATTGCTGTGAGTTTTTCTTCTGTAGGGTGCAACCCTTCTCCATCAATGGTGTATCTGAGATAGGTAACAGGGGACTTCTCAAATTTGCATTTCTTCTGATTCAACTTGAATCCAGCAGAATCAAGTCTTTCAAATACCTGTGAAAGTGTTTGTAGGTGCTCTTCCTTTGTAGCACCAGCAACAAGAATGTCATCAATGTAGCATATGACATTGTCTATTCCCTGTAGGGTAGTGTCAATGGTTCTCTGGAAGATTGCAGGTCCTGAATGAACACCATTTGGTAATTTCTTAAAGGAGTACAAGCCAACGTGTGTTGATGGTTATGTAAGGTTGTGACTCTTGGGTTAATGGAAGCTGATGATACGCTTGACTCATATCTAAGATACTGAACACCTTACTGCTGCGCAGTGTTTCATGGAGATTTTCAATTTTGGGCAATGGGTATGTTTCAACATCTGCACAAGCGTTGTATGTAACACTAAAGTCACCACAAATTCGTACCTCATCAGTGTCCTTCACTGTTTTCTATCTTCAATGCTACAGAAATATCATGTCTTGATACAGTGTTAATATCATAAATAGCATGCATGTCATCAGCAGCAGCAGCAGCAGGAAAGGATGGATATCATTCTGCTTACACACTTTAGCAATTTGACCCTTTTTGTGGCACTTATGGCATGTTTTATCTCTTTGTTTACATTTGCTCCTCTGGTGATCAGTGCCTCCACATTATTTGTAAGGATCATCACTCTTTACCTTAAAACTTTGATGAAGCTCTCTAGGTGCTGGTGTGGCTTGTTTTCTGCATCCCTGGAAGGAACCATGAGGCTTGTTTACATCATTAACAGTCGTTGTCGATCCGCCTTGTCTCTGAAATAAGGCAGTCTCCCTTTGGGCCATTTCATCAGAAATTGCAACTTTAAGAGCTTCTTGAAATGATCAGTCTTGATCAAGCAACTTTTTCCTTGTGTTTGGGTTTCTAATTCCACTAATAAACTGATCTCTTAAGATAGGTTCCAAAATTATAGTCAGAAGCCAGGCGTCATAATTGAGCACTAAATTCTGATACAGACTCAGTTTCTCCTTGAACACATTGATGAAATTTGTATGTACCAACTACTTCTAGGCTCTTTTGCTTGTAATGCTCACATAAAATTGTACAGATTTCATTGAACTTCTTGTCCTTTGGGGGGGTGATCGTGTACACAAGTCTCTCAGGTGTATTGTAGGCTTTCTTACCGATGACAGAAATCATAACAGCGACCTTTTTCTGATCCACTGCCTTCTTTACAGCTTCGGAAGCATCAGATGCAACTGTTCCAACATTATTGGCAATAAAGAACTGTTCTAATCTTTCCAGATAGGATGAGAATAACTCAGACGTCGGGTCAAACTCTCCAATTGAACCAAGAAATCCCTAAGCCATGACGATCAACAAAAGTACCAAATAATTCCAGTTAACTTGACTCGAACTTGTTGAAATTTAAACAAATGCTTCAATTCCATGATAGGATCCCGTCCTCATCGCCAGAATTGTTGTATCCCTGGGAAGGTTACTTTAATCTAGGAATAAAGTACTAGAAACTTGAACTAGACTGCACGTGGTCTTCAGCTCTCTTTATTTCTGTGTACAGCGCATGTCCATAACACAGGAAACCCAATTGTTATTTTCTACATAATATATAACAATGGTTATGTTAAAGTATGGTTCTGCTACAGCACACTTATGAATTGGCCTTCCCATTTCCCACTCCTACAATTAAGTGCCACTCTACAAATTTAGAATCAGATTGTATATTATTTTATTTTTACCTGGTTTTAAAAAATATTTTCATTTTCTTGCAGTGGTCTAATTGAAGAAGCAAAACCAGTATCAAGACCCTTATCAGTACAAGAGAACCAGGAAGACCTAAATCAGTCCTCTGAAAAACCTGATGAATCCATCCCTAAAACCTCAAGAAAGTCAGCTGGGGTCATCGGCAAGAAACAAAGTGGGATGATTGATAAAAAGGGAGGTACTAAAGACTCTGGAATGCAGCTCATACCAGATATGGAAGAAGAGCCTGTAATTATTGATTTTGCAGTACTTGGTGTTTCCATGGCAACAGCTGTGGCTGCAGCAACCTTAAAATCTTGTTCTGTCTTTGAGCATTTGGTAAAGTTATCACCAAAACAGGTGAGAGTTTCCATGGATTCTATTTTTCAGGTTCCATTGAAATTAGTGGTGGGACTGTGAGAAATTTTTAGCTTCTATACCTTATGATGAAACAACATGGTTGAATCACAAAAGAACTAGGCTCTGATCTATATAGGTGAAAGCCCAAAGATCATATTTGAATTTAGAAATTGATTTTTGCATTTTCAGCTTGGGTGTAGTGCTTTTTCCATTTCAGACTTCTTGAGAATAAAGTTCTTTGCTTGAAATGCATTCTTATGATGTATCTTCTCAAGTGTTAGGGGGAAAAAAAGAGTTAATACATAAGGGAATGACACAGGGTCTGGCAGGGAAAACATTACACACAAGCTGAGCAGGTCTGTTGTGATAATTGTCACTAAAAGGCAGCATGTAACTAAATTGTTGGTAATTTGCTATATTAAATTTCCAGGAAGATAATGGTTATGTAATGCCTATACCTGTCATGACTCTTCTGACAAGTGGGAAAAATGCTTCAGGAAAACAGAATTTTATCAAAGAAGTTCTAGTTGTTCCTAAACCAGGGGTGAACACCGACAAAGTAAGGCAAAAAAAGAAAATAAAAAGTACATATAAAGATAATCTGTATGTCTTGAAAAATGATTTAGAATTATAGAGAATCCAGGGTGGTGCAGTGGTAGCACAGTTGTCTCTCATCTCTCAGGTCTTGGGTTCAATTCCTGGACTTGTTATTTTGTATGAGTAGAGTTCTTGTTGGGTCTCTTCCATTATTCAAGGGTTTTTCTCCTGGTTCTCCAGTTTTCCTCCCTGTGCAAAACCCAACACTAAATTCCAATTCAATCTGTGAGTTAGCCCAGAGGTTGTTTCAGGGTTTGATAAAATTGTTTGTTTTTTTTCAATAAAATTTAAAATTCATAATTACCTTGTCATTTCAGGGCATTCAACAACTGACAGAGATCTTTCATCAAATGGGTACAATCCTAAGTCAGAAATTTGGGGTAAGTACATGTATTTGTACCATTAGTAACATTTGCACATTTGCATTAATTTTAGAATTATTTATGCTCACTTCTCATTGGTAGAAATTTCTAATATGGTCTGTGAATAACCTATTACAGTAGTTTTAATGTAACTTTTCCTGAGCAGATTCCAAAGTTAGTTCAGAAGTTGCAAAGTTCCCCGGCACACTTCATTATTTCACGGCGAAGGTTGTTTTGAATTTGCGAACTTCGATTTGAACTTGGGAACTTTGATTTGAACTTGGGAACTTTGATTTGAACTTGGGAACTCCGATTTGAACTTGGGAACTTTGAAGGAACCAAAACATGTTGCATAAGAAGCTGTACTCTGCAAGCAGAGTTTCCTTGGGATTCTGCTCACAGTTGAGAGTACTTTGTGTGACTCATTGGTGGTTTATAGCTAACAAGTGGTAAAATTAGGTAGTATTTTGAGTTTATATAAAGCAAACACAAAGGAATTCTAAAATGGACTTTGCCAGCAGAAGGAGTAGACTGGTTATTGGGTCTTTGAGACTATTCATGTTCTCAAATTTCTTTGGAGAATGGAGAAGGTAGCGGCAACCCATTTCTCAATTTTTCTAGCTGGTACATTAACGCTTTTGCTCGACCCAAAGGCAAACATGAACATGAGATCAATCTCTTTTTGATATTACCAGTTTCAGTTTTGTTTTTGTTGTAAATTGATTAACTATCAGTCTGTCTTTAATTAGATGATAAGAGCTTATCCTCGAGGTCTTTCTTGAAGCTGAAAAGCTATTCAACAAGATCTTCAGCCCTTGTTTGAACCTCCATGCACACTGACCGATTGAGCAAAGTTCCCAAGTTCAAATTGATATTTGCAAATTCAAAACAAACTTCACTGCGAAATAACGAAGTTTAACAGAGAACTTTGCAACTTCTGAACTAGCTTCGGAATCTGCTCAGGAAAAGTTATATTAAAACCACCGTAACAGTTTCCTTCACTTTTATCCCACTATCCCTTTCATGCCACTCTAAATAAGCCACACCCATTCGCACATTCATCATCATCCTTTGTTTCGGAAGATGCATAAGGCCATCACACCTACATGACTGAAGCATTACTGTGTTAATTTGTTGCAGACCTCAGCAAGATGCATCACACAGGATGGTAGTTACTCTCCTGTTCTTGATAAACCTGACACAGCATTGGATCTTGTACAGGATGCTGTAAATGGCTGTGGTTACACACTAGGGACTGATGTTGATATCATATTAAACTGTGCTGCTTCTGAGTTCTATGATCAGGTATTGTATACCCCTAGTTGTGTACAACTTTTATATTTACTGGTACAGTACCCTAATCTAGACTCACTGGTGTCCCTTATAGAGCAGATTTCTGCACATGGCTGTTTAAAGTCATAACACACAGGCCTTTTCTGTAATAGACAAACAAGTTACATTGTGGTCTAGTTCAGTACAAACAACACCATGATTCCAATTCGATCTGTGAGTGAGCAATACCTTGGCTTAGATCAGCCTAGAGGTTGTTTCATGGTTACACCATGTTCACCATCTCAGATAAGGCCTATGGCATTGTCCCAGTATAGATTTAATGTCATAGTTGAACAAATTAAAGCACACTGCATGACATCACTGCATACATACATAACATCCTATCAGCTCTGTCATGGCACCATCCCGCAGTCTTGATGAATTTTCCCTTTCCTCACTGATATATGCTTGTCTGCAGAACATAAATATAAGTACCAGCTCATACAATCCTATCCATATCGTAATCATCTCCTTTTATTCCCATACTGGGCAACTGACAGAGCATTATTTATGAACATAAACTGTATTTTAATGTTTTAATAATGCCCTTTTTTTGTCCATGTCAGGACAAACAGAAATATGAAATAATTCTCAACACTTTTAAGTCCTTGGATGATGTAATCAACATGTATTCAGAGTTCCTGGACAGATATCAAGGCATTATTGGAATTATTGATGGTGTCAGAAGTCAGGTAGGATTGAATGCAATGCACTAGAGTGATTGCAATAAACCCATGAAACAAAAATCTAATAGTATCTAATAGGCAATGACTAATCAATAATTTATGTAGTCAAATCCTGACAAAAGAAAACTAAAGGAATCGTGTCTACTAACCTCTTTTAGACTAATAACAATTTCATGGGTTTATTAAAATCTCTCTGATAGTTTTTATGTCATCATTTACAGGGTTCCTACTTCTAGGAGATTAAAAAATTCCAGGAGTTCATATTTCATGACAGACATTCAATGATTTTAAATTTATTTTTCTAATATTTAACCTAATACCAATAGGAAATTCAAAGAGTTTTCCAGGAGTCAGTGTCAAATTAAATTTTTCCAGAAATTCCAGGGCCCTGGAAGAAATTTTCAAAATTTTCCAGGAATTCTAGGAGCAGTGCAAACCCTGTGTTTATTTTATTGCATTTCATTTTCATTCTTTTGTGTCTTATTTCATTTCATAGGATAAAGAAGGCTGGCTCAAACTGAATGAAAGGATTGGTGAAAAGTGCTTTATTATTGGAGATGAGTTGTATAAACGTAATCCAAGCATTCTAGGAGTTGGTGTGACAGAGAAGCTATCCAGTGCTGGGGTCTTGAATATTGACCAAGCAAATACTGTAACTGAACTGACAAACAAAGCATCAACATTAACAGGTAGAGAGATTTTGTATGTCTATCTTCATAGTACAACATTGTAGCAAACTGACTAGCTCCAGAAATATTGCTTCCACCCTCAAATGGACTGACTGAGTTTTCTTATTGATATTGGCCATTAGGGGGGGGGGGTTCTAGCATCACTCCAATTCCAGGAGGTATGAAAAGGTGAGCATTTTTTGAAATTATGCATATGCATTTAGCCATTACTGAAGTATGATGCATAGAAATGGAATCATGAAATTGAAATGAAAAGACGAAATGTTTCACATTTGCCCAAAATTTTGCTATTTGTTTTTCACAACATTTTGTCCTTAACACTCTGAATTTTCCATTTTCCACTGTTGTCATGCACAACTTGGCCAGCGACATCACAGAAGTAGAAATGAGCTATACTTTTACAGGTGGACAAATTCCCCTTGACTTATAGGTGATTGAAATTGACATATTAAATATTCTAATATTGCACAACAACATTTTTAATTTGGAATTAAATATTTAATGCTCCCAACCCATTAGACACAATAACATGACAACAGTTTGTGGGATAAATGGGGAATGGTGATTAGGTCTC